>CAJPEV010001537.1:7062-39141 GCA_905338385.1 Darwinula stevensoni
TGCCCCCCCCCCCCCCCCCCCCCCCACTCCCTTTTATCCTGTCAGATTTATATCTCTGACTAGAGGATCTAGTTCTGGAATACGCATTCCTGGAACCCCATCCCCCCCGGGGGATTAGAGCCATTTTCCAACCGCACTTTCGAAAAAAAACCCTACGCTTTCCTGGTATTGGTCAGACCAATATTTGGTAATGTGTTCTGGTATGATACTCTCAAATAACTTACCAATTACAGTAATTCGACAAATTGGTCTGTAATTACTTGGGTCATAATTTTTACCCTTTTCAAAGATGGCAACAATGTGGGCTAATCACTCGGTCGGTTTATTATCGAACGATAGACTGTTCTAGAAAATTATTATAAGAGGAAGGACAATTAGAAAGGACTTTTTTTGTTCTAGCTGAAATTTTACCTGGACCTGTGGCTTTATCGATTTTAAGCTAGTTTATTTTCTGTGAAGATGAAGATGAGATGATTTGCTGGAAGTTTAAGCCATTGTATCATATTCATTTACTATCTTACCCCATTGATCTTGCAGAGAGCAATGCCACAATTCTGCGTTTTTTGTTGTTGGCAAAAGCAAAAAAAAAATTGGATTGTACTTCGCACATGGAAGCTAGATTCTGCTCTAGTGCGAAGTCTTAATTTTTTAACTGTCAGATTATTTCTCTCTCTAAGAGAATTTCTATTTCTCTCTAAGAATCGTCATGCCTGTGCTTCCTTCCTAGACTTCAGTGTATACTTAAGAGTATCCCATTTACTTTTTTTTCACTAATCGTCTTAACTCTGTATCAGCTGATTTTTTTCTGATAGACCTACTTGGTATATATTTTTTACAGAGCTAAGAAGGTGCTCCTAACCTTGAACCATCTACTTTCATTATGACCCAAAAGCAATTCATTATGCCACAATTCACGTGAAATAATCATTCTTGTAGCTTGAGAAAATTTGCTGTCTAATCTGGTTAGCATTTAGCATCTTTTCTCCATTATCTACGTAATTATATATGCATACTATTTGGTACTTTGAGTACCGAATCCATATACTTGGGACCCCCAAAAGGAGCACTAAAAGATCAAAACGAGTCAACGATATCTTAATTGCCAAAATCAGTTCTGTAGTTTTTGCTCTAGATTCGGTCGCCAGAAAAAGATTCCCAACAGGTACAATCTATTCGGCGGCAAAAGACAAAAACTCGAGGACAAAAGATTTGGTGGATGGGGCGGTGAAAGACGCAGTCAAAAGCTATGTCTCGAAAACAAATTTTCCTGGGAAAGAGTATTCCTGAGATTCAGGTCATTAATTAGCAAGACGCCATGATTCCCCTAGTTCAATTGTTCAAAATTAATTTCAGAATATATGCACGAATGCGTTTCGACCGAGGCCTAGACCTAGACTTAGAGCAGCCCTGAAATCGATTAGGTTGCCCAGAGACTTATTTCGCAGCAGCTGGGATCTGAGTCCATGCTGCGATTAAAGGAAAATTTTGGCAACCCTGATTTTCCAGAAGAAATTCTCCATCCCCCATCTTTTCAGGCGAGGAGATCAAGGTGTACAGTATTATATGACCGAGGTTCCTTTTGGACCTGACACATCGAAGCCGTAACTGTGGGGGTTTTATTGGCAGGAAAGACTATAGGGTGTACTTCCTGATTTCCGGGAGGAACTGGATCGAAGACTTCATGTAAATTCGTGATCTCGGAGAACTTGGCGAAGCAAAGGAGTATATGTATATTAGAGTTCGTGTGATTCCATGAACATGAGTTATGAGGAGGGTAAACTGTAGAAGAAAGAGCCCTTTGCTCTACGATTCGCACTATCTTATCTTTATATCGTTACATGTTTTGTGGTCTGGAAGGGAACATTGTCTTCACAGAATTTGACATGCTGGACTACATTCTCATATGAGATAAGATAACACGTAGAGATATAGTATGATATAAAATAAACTAACTAGAGTGCATCTGAGACATCTCAGAACCAGCGCAAAAATGATTGCTCGCCGCAGTTCGAGTTCTCATAGTCAATTCCAAAAGAATGAAGGAAATTTATTTAATGAGTTGAAGTAGTCCAAGAGAAAATAAACTTGCAAATCAAATTCCTTGCTAGTACATACATGCATACATTCTCTTTGAGGTTCACATTCTAGAGGAACCTCATAGGGCCAAAACCATCTGTCGCTTCAAGGGCTTCGGTCCCGAGGCAAGTACGTACTCTGTTTCACGAAGAGACCCAAGTACAAACGAGTCACGCTTGACTAGATCCAATCGCCGGGTTCATGTCCAGAAAGTTGGACACGACGATGACGCATTCACGCGCGCGTTGTATTGCTGCAGCGATCACATCTTTGGTGGAATTTTTGGCATGCCGCTCGGTCACTACCATCAGCCATTTACCCTATTCATGGGTTTGGCACCCTGTACCTTATTCCTCTTCCTGCGGCTCAAGTCCGTGTTGAAAGGAAGCAAATCTGTCTATCAGGAAGCAACCAGGAGTGCCACGACAAGTGAGTTGCGAACTCTTTCGAAGGGTGGACTGCAGACGTATTTGCAACTGTTGCACACTTGCTGGAAGAAGTGTATGTGCTCTCAGAACTACTTTGAAGGGGGCCATGTCACCTTGGAGTGACTTTCCAAGACCTTTTCACAGGTCCTCGTACGGTATGGGCCTTATGTCTCTTGCGTTCAAAATCTATTAAATGTATCAAACTTCGATTTTGCCGTACATTGCATGTAGAGCTGGTGAAGCGAGAACTACCTCATGACGTCTTACAAAATACGCGGCGCAAATAGCGATATTGTAGATCTGAAGAGAGAGAGAGAGTACTGGTGAAAATGAGGAATTTTTGTATGGGACTGCTAATGCTTCCACCAAGATAAACGTGATGGAATTTTTATTATTATTCAAGCTTATCAATGAGGCAGTGCTACGTATCGGTTTAAAACTCAATCAACTTGGAACAAGGCATTTCAAGTGCACCCTAACTTTTTAATTTTAAATCCTACTACTCAAGCGGCTAATTATTCTTACTTCTGGAAGCTTACTAACCGCGTAAGCTAGCTCGCTTTTCTTGACTTTATTTTTCAGTACTGGGAACTCTCATCCGCAGAATTTCATACTCTAGGATGACTTTTTCTTTCACTGGCAGAATTATCACTCTGGGATATAAAAGTGTTTATAGTTCGTGCTCCAAGGGCTGAGAAGTTTGAGTGTGTAAAAACGTTTGGATAGCAGTATATTTCGCTAAATATTACACATATATTCATCGCCAAAAAATCAGAATTGGTGAAATTTGGTACAGGAACTCGGTATTTTGTGAAAAAAAGAGATTAAAGTTTCTTGATCATTAGGTGATTCTTTCCAAAGAAATCTAGTCAAATACCCACGGGGTTATATTCCCGAGAAAATCCCCCGATTAAAACAAACTTTGAGTGTTGAAGCTTGTAGGGGGATGACTAGAAGAAAGTTTTGTGTAATGTTGAAGGAGCCAGCTCTTGCTAAGGCTTCTTTCCAAGAATAAAAAACATTAGCGTGATCAAAATTAGTCTCCCGAAAATTACAAATGTGTAATTGCAAAGCTGAAAAGCTTGATTATTATTATATTTAGGACGGTGTATTTGTCCATGCCTGTAAATGCAGTTCCTCTGAAGTCTGGTTGTATTTTTTTTGTCTTGGAAGAAGAAACCTCAGAGAGGCCTATGGTAGGATATGTATGATCGAAGCACGATACCTGACATAACCCTTTTCCAATCAACTTGGCATCTATCCACGAAAGACTTGCCCTGTCATCATGATGCTCCTGCGGAGGCTCCTTTTACCGCAAGAGGAGTGAATGACAGCATTCTCTTCGCAGTCTTATTATGTTCGAACTAAAGTCAGGCCATTGTCAGAAATTAGATTGAAGACATTTCGGCACTTTTCCTTTCTCTTCTCCAACCAGCAATTTCGTAGAGATTTTCAATTCCATTGTTCTGGGTCAAGCCTGACCTCCAAGGCGACCACTGCCTAATGATACTTTTGTTTGCATTTCCATCATGTGAGAAAATGTGTTGGACTTGAACTTTCCCTTTTTTGATATCATCTCATTCGCATTGTACTCAGGAGAGAATAACGTTCTCTTTTCCCTTGACTTTCAGAACCGATGCGGCGTCTTACGGATGCTTATCACTCGGCTTCGTGCGGTTTATTCATTGCCTTCCCCTCATTTGTCACACCTCGCTCTGGGTTGTCCTCCCCCTTGGAGAGTCACAAGTTTCCTTCCCCAGGGGCCTGTCGTGAGCATCCTCATTCGCAGACTTGCAGTTGCATAGGGAACGCTGGAGAGAGAGGAGAGGAATAGCGGGGAGGCCTTTGACCTCATGTAATGAGGGAGTGCACATTGCACATGGAGTTGCTGTTCGTACGACGGCTTGGAAAGCAAGTGCGAAGGGGGAATGTAGGGAGGGGGCCAGAGAAGGGGGGAGAGAGTCGAGCACAAAGGGACTGTAGGCACTTCATTCAGAAAACATGCGTGGAAGAGGTTGAAAGGCGATGCCCACGGCACGTCCATCCTTTCCACTTCCTTCCTTCCTCCCTCCCTCCCTCCCCTTTCCTTACTGCTTGGCGCGACGCTTCTGTTTGATCCCTCTCTATTGTATAACCACAAGTTGGTCATGAGTAGCAGTCGGGTTTTCATGAAGAAACATCGTTCTTCGAAGAGGTATATCGGTGTTCCGATTACTCTTCTTGAAGGGAACGAAATCCCCAAATCTTATAAGTAACAGGATTGTGTTCTACTCGGTTTGCTCAGTTTCAGGAATTTGCCCAATACGCCCGTTACTTAAAGAATGAGATCTATTTAAAATAAAAAAAAGGTTTCGATCGATATTGCCGACTCCGTTCTCCAATTACGCGGTGCAGTAAAGAAAACGTTCTGCTTTCCGCCTGATCATTTGAGCTGCGTCTCAACGCTTCTCCTTAACTATGGCCCCATGTATGTATGCACAGGCCATAACTAACGTGAAGTTAGTGCTACTACGATATTAGTGTCCATTGGAGTGAAGGCATGTTTTCATCATCCTATCTCAAGTACCATATTAGTTATGGCCTATGCATATTCCCTGTGCCTCCAAGAAGACAGATAAGCTTTCTTCCTTTAGTAACTCAATCTGCATGTTTGAATATTATATTTGGTCATGCCTTCAGTTTCCCGGTTATATAAGGTCGTTCTTTAGCGCGTTTAGGTGTTATTTCAGGCCTAATGACATTTCTGGAACATTTGAGTAATTAATTTCGTATGTCACATATACGATATTCTGGCGAGGTTCTACAATATAAAAGCGACTCATAGGTCAGTTACAGAAATTAAGGGTGGATTTTTGAACAGAGCATTATCCGATAATGCAGCTTTATTTACCGGATTTATAATGCATTTTCTCCGAAATAAAGCTGCATTATCGGATAATGCTCTGTTCAAAAATCCACCCTAAGGCTCTTTTGAAAAGAGTTGGTTTTGTTGCACACGTGGTTTGTCACCCTAACTTTGGGATCATTATGAAGCACGTGTCTTTACTTGGCATCGTGCTATGTGCCACGTATTCTGCAGCACGCAGCAGCTAATGACATATGGTAGGATGCGGGCGGCAGAGCTGAATCATGATGCCGGAATACACATAGCCTCTATCCGTCTCAGATTGGTGGGAGTAATTTCTTCACTCCGGCACGAATCATATAGCGAATAGCGGAGTCTGGAGTGGCGTTCCTTTGTTTCCCGAGCTGATGTCATTTTCGCATTGACTTCTATAGTGGTTTGCAAATATCTCGGTTTGCGATCACGTGTGCTGCTATAGTACGGTGGCTTGTGGTATGTTTGGAGATCGCAGGGTATTGCGAAATGTGCTTCGTCGTGGCTCTTTGTGAGACTCACGGGGCATCGTCCCTCTCCCATGATCCGCTTGACATCGGCTACACCAATGAGGCTGTTCCGAGGATCGGGACATAATCTCTAGGGTGGTACCAAGGCTGAAGAAGGAGAAGAAAAATGCGATGAGACCTGGGAATTGAGTAGACAGCGCGTCCAAGGGACCGAGGATCCGGTCCGTTACGAGGTGAGGACTGAGGCAAAGGCACTGAGGGACAGGAGTTTCCCCCTCCTGGTCCCCTCCGGCCTCCTCATCCCTCGCCATTCGGGCTCGGTCAGTCCCTCCGCTCGCTTGTTCTCCGCTGCTGTGGTTATGCCTTTGATCCTTCTCCTGCTATTCTCGTGGTCGTGCTTAATGTGAGCGACTTTATACGTGTCACATTCTTTCATATTCTCCCCCGTTTCCCATGACCCTTGTTGCAAACATTGCGCCAAGTTCGGCTGCAGATGTTGCTTCCTGCACAGGTGTTTTCCGTCGGCTTGCTTCGACAGACCCAGGGTCTTTTCAGTTTCCTCGCCGCCTCCAGCCTTGCCTGTGTTGTGTATGTCGCGCCTTCAGTTAGCGTCATGCTGCTACATCTTATGATGAGTGATGCTTTGATTGTTTCCGTTGTTTGCCTGCCACATATTCTGTCAGAACACTCGGGCTGAATGCATGCGTATAAGGCTTGATCAGGTGACATGCCGCTCTGATATCGTGCTGGACGTGCTCGTATCAGTCGCCTGTGGGTATAACTGTTTTGAAAATGATCTCATTAGTGTCATTGGGACAGGTGATTTGAATTTTTGTAGATGAATTGCGTGATGCATAAAGGAACGCTGTGTAGCCGCTAATATGAACACTTCCGGTACAGCCTAGATTGATAGTGTATCGTACTCATTAGCTTTGAGTTAGGCCTTTTGGTGATTTCCTTTCGGTATTCGAGGGAGCGAAAGTAAATGAGTTAAATTTAAAGCACCGACCCAATTGTACCATAAGCAGCCTTTCCTACTAGGTCTGTAAAAATGTGCAAATTTTCAATTCATACCACTTTCCCCGGTGCGTCCAAGGAGGTGAGAGGATTTCCCCATGAAAAAAAAGTTCGTGAGGGTATGAACTGATTGGGGAAATTGCTTTATATCTATCAATATTTGACGAATGGCTCTGGTGAAAGTTAGAGGGAATTGCTGTAGGTCTATTGAAACTCTTGAACTAACTTCAGTCTTATTTCACAAACTCTTGCACGAGATCCAAGGATATCGGAGAGACTGGTGATATTGAGTGAGAGGGGGTGTGTTTCGTTATAGAATGCCTTGGCGCATGAAATGTACAGTATTAAGGTGAGAGGCCGAGAAAGAGAGAAGGAAGTGCTTCACATTCAAGCGTGTGAGTATCCTCTCACCGAGCTGGGAAACTCGGGGGTTAATTGGATGAGAAGTTCGATGATCAGCAGCCTGGTGAAAAAAAAAATTCTGCCCCTTCCCATTAATTTCCCATTCCTCATTTATCCCCCAAGCGACGAAGTCTCCTTCCCTCCATCTTTCCTTCGGCCTTCCCTCATCTTTCTTGTCCCTAGGCTCTTCCCTTTCCGTCATTCATTGCCCTGCTTCTTCTAGACTATGGAAATTTCAATGTGCATGCAAAAGTGAGATCACAGTTCCGATTTCTCCCCAACTACTTAATTGACGGTCAGAGTCTTTTGATGCCCCGATCGTCTTGGTTCCGTATGACTGCCCATGGTTCTCAATCTCTCCTCTGTAGATTCACAAGAGCGCTAAAATGCAAATCCTGAAACTAGAGCTGTGCATGTAATATTATATACGATTTTTTTCTTTACAATTACGATTACGCTTTTAGAGTTCGTACAATTCCGCAATCGTAACGTTTATTGCTCAGAAGTATCTTTCCAGCATTGTTAAGTTACGATGTAACCTTCATGCAATCGTTAAGTTACTCATAAATGATACCGAAACTTGGCACTTTATTTTCCAAAGCCCAACCAGAGCTTTAGGAATGACTGTAGTTTGTGGAGGGTGTGCAGCTCATGTCAGAAAAAATGTGGAAAACCCAATTTCGCAATGGAACCACGCATAGGGGGAAATCGTCATCGCATTGTTGAACTGGCAGGAGATAGAGAACATTTTAGACTTTTGCAGAAACATGGACTCTGAAGCCGTTTTTCCCGTCGGCATCAGGTTAAGCTCACGTCTGCGTGCAGTCTCCAATGTACATACGTACAAACTCCATTTAGTTTTAGCCTTTAAATCCCCTTCTTTGAATTCATCAGGTTTTTTTCGTCTTTCCTTCACACTTAATATACAGGTATTTCTGATTTTGGCTGCAAGCCCCATATTGGTTTCATGTCACAGCGTCACCTGTTCTAAGCGACAGCAATTTATTTAAGCGAAAGATCTCCAACCTGAAATCTGATGTATTAATAGAATTATAGGGTCATATGTTATGAGTATGGGTTATGATGAAGATCGAGCAGATGACGATCAGAGTTATGGTTAGCATCGATTCCTTGTATTCGAGTGTTCTATTCCGCAAGAAAGCCATGGTCATTGCCAGGAATGTACGCGGGGAGGGGAGGAGGACGAGGAATCCCCCTTCGTCGTCAACTTAAGCGCAACTTCTGTGCTCGACATTCAATTGCCTTAATGCTGAGCCTTCCTGCTTTCACTACTAGTCATTACGCTATGACTTGGTAGCTTTCCCTTCACTAAGACCGCCATTGAAACGGTCCAGAGTTGCCAAATGCATGGAACAGGTTGTCTATTTAGGAGACACTCTTGACCGGTGAACCTATAACCCAAGATTGGATAGCGATAGTGTAAAGAGTAATTGACTGCAGTTTCTAAAATAAAAGGTTTGTTTTTGTTATAAAACTACGGTTCAGCAACTTTGCAAATGAGCGCAATTCGACTTGATAGGGTACTGTTACACGATACTCCTAGTTTTTTGCTTTGGTTTCGTTACATTCCGCACAGAATAGTCTGGCTTGGTTACTGTATTGTTACGCTATAAAACTGCCTGAATCATGTCGAAGCCATGATGCGAAGGGGTGAGCTCACCCCATACGTCAACCGTGCCTTTGTACCATCGAATGGTAGATGCACCCGAGAAAAAGAACATCCTGGTACGCGTTTGTGGTTTCCCTGTCCTTGCTTTTCACGGTTCGTCTCCCTATGCTATAGTTCTTGATGCTGAGTCATACCCTCGTACATTTAGCCACCTTGTAGTGTGTGACAGCGATCCCCCCTCTTCACCAGTACTCCCGTCATCTTTCCTGAGTTGACCTAGTTCCTAAATGGCAACCACTAGGAGTCCCTGGAAGGAGAGGGAGTTATGTGGGTTGACCTTCCCTCCTGCTGTCATTCATACATTCTCTTCAGGTTCAGGTCGTTGCAGCTCAGTCAAGTACTCGACGAGACTGGAGCTCAGTGGGTGGTTTAAAGATGAGGTGGGTCTTTTTTCGATCCCGATGAGTAATGCTTGGTCACGGTTGTTGGAGCATTGGAAGGAGAGAGAGAGGCAAGTGGAGTGAAGACAAACCAAAAGCAAGGAGAGAGACTCCTTGAGGAGCGGATAGTGTTGGTTTACAGGCGACCTGGATTTCCCATCTCTCCCCCCCCCCCCCCCCCCCCCCCCCCCCCCCCCAAATTGCCTTCTTTTTCCCTTTCCTTTTCCTCTTCCTTCGCTTTGGTTTCTTCTCCGATTTCGACTGAAGAGTTGGCCAAAGCACTCCGGGACCCCTTCCATGGATTGCTCAACCGCATTCGTCTCTCCCCCTCATAGACGAGAAATCAAATACCATATAGATGACATGTCCTCTCATTCCCCTCATCGCACGTCGTCTTCTGCCGCCTTTCTTCCTTCAAGAAAGATCGCAGGCACTTAGGACATGGCTAATATCCCTCAGTCTGATGTCGGTTTCCGTGGCATGTGCTAATTAGGGGGGTCTGGTAGTATCTCCCCTTCGTTGAGAATAAGAGAGTAAGAAATTCTACATTCCCTCACGACAGCCGGGATTGGAGTTCAAGTAAGAAGGTTTCTTCTGCGGAAAAGAATTACGTTGACTCATGATGAACGCCAGAGGTGACAAGCTTGCAGGAAAGCCCTAGTGGCTCTATCATGACAATCCATTTTCAGACTGGGAGATTCAACAGCTTTTCATCTGACAGTCCAAACTGGGAATGAATGATGATTTGAAGGAGCATTTGCGGTCTTAAGCACATTCCTCGCGCGGTCGAAGCCCTGACTCCCCGTGCTCGCATAATGATCCTCATCTGCAGCGATTACAAGACATTAACTAATTAGTGGTGCATACCGGACAGATTTGAGAATACCTAATTGCACCAGGATGGATGAGGGCTGAGGGGATTCAGGGAGAACAGTAGGCGTTGACACGAAGTCGTGGTCTCTGTCACGATCATATTAGGTCAAATTGTTTTAAATCACCGGTAGGAGAAAAAGGCGATTTATAATTTCGCGTCCTGCAGCATTCTAACTTATCATGGTTGACAAAGACGTTCATGTTAGTCCCACGAAATGATCTGTCCCGCTGCCTCAAGAAAATTTATATAGAAAATTACGTGGTTTACTGCCCCAACCTTCTTAGAGTGATGTGTAGATCAGTTCTGATGATGCACGATAACTTATGAGATGAGAGCAGTGCCTACTAGGAGGAAGGAGTGCTCTATTCCGTAATTGACTGGGCGCATTAGTCCAGAGGCTGAAGCTGACTTGCACTTGTACCAGAGCCTTGCATGACTTATGCGTCACGAAACCCAGAGTCCTATTGGGCCTAGGTGTATATATTGTGGTTCACGTCCCAAACCGCTACTGGCATATGGGATTACACTTCTCTTTCTTTTCGGGAAACAGGTTCTAGGTGAAGTCGAGGGATTATTGAGTCATGGATCCGGTGTTATCTTGAACCTTGGACGTGTGGACCACGAGACGTTTCTCGAGGATGGTCACGGATATTTGTGCCTTCAACCTAGCCTTCATGATGTTGGAGTAGAGTGCATTCTCACTTACAAGCTCAGAGGGATCATTCACCAGAGACCGGTGAGAGAGAAGCAGCTGTCCAGACTTTTCATGAATTTCAACATGGATGCCAGAGATCTTCACGAAGAGGAGGAAGACTCAGATGACGAGGAATGCCTGACCTCCATGCTGGATACTTTATTGCTGAGCATGGAGCACGGAGCCGAGTTTAGAAAATTCCCCGTCTCTTCCTGTGAGAAGAACTGCGAAGAGGCCGAGGTGAAGAAAGTGTGCCAAATGTGCATGAGCAGCAAGCGGCTGATCGACAGACGGGATTCGTCTATTCAGACAAGCCCCATCGACGAAATTGAATCCATCATTCCACATATCGACAGCGAAGCTAGTGATGAGGAAGATCAGGAGGAAGCGGAGTCCCGGAGTGCTTTGGCCAACTCTTCAGTCGAAATCGGAGAAGAAACCAAAGCGAAGGAAGAGGAAAAGGAAAGGGAAAAAGAAGGCAATTCTGGAGACGAAAGAGGCACAGAGAGAACCAGCTCTTCTACTTCTCCCACTCCAGGTAAGTAGAAACAATTTTTTTTTCTATCTCATCTCCTTAACTCCCATGATTAACGTTGGAGAGAGGAGTGACTTAGATATCCCCCTTCGCTGAAGTTGTATGCCTAGTGGAATTTCTATCTTGGGTCACTGAGACCCTGGATAAAAAACCGCGGACACGCCTAAGTGAGCATGGAGATACTCCTGGCCCGGAGGCATGGTTTCCTCCCTTCCCTGCAAGGCACTCGATTCATTTTCTATGGAAATTCGTTTTCGGCTCCATTTTATGGCTTTTTACCGCGTATATCTATCACTCGGGGGGGATTCTTGACTCGCTCTTGCGGGATGGACCAAACGAATATTCTGAATGCACATTGAACTCCCAGATCTGCGAAATCAAATCACAGAATAACCTTCTGGACTCTTGACCACCGAAGGCTGCAGGCACTTAGGGTTTACACGATCTTCCACTAATATTCATTATAAGCAGTCGTTATGACTGGCATATTTCAGATTAACCTCAATATGAGGACGGCTGGAAGTTCACGAATATTCTTGCATATGTTCTTTGTACCCGCACAAATCTCTTGATTTATCTAACCCTCCCTGCGTCACTTGAGACATGTTGAAATGGGGAAGAACGCAATTTTAATAATATCTGTTGTTCTAGAGCTACAGCTTCTATATACAACTTTTAATGCGCCTGCCATATGTTGACTAGTTTGTAGATCTAATTGCTGTCTTCACATGAGGCCTCCATACATTGCGGGTGCATTCGGTCCCAAGAGCGTATTTCAAAGTTCAATATGTCTGCCCTTGAGTGTGATTCGTGTAGATGGGAGGTTTAAAAATAAACACAAGGGGTGTCTTGGACAGGTAGGAGTTTTTTTCTGCGATAAGAAAGTAGCGGATCTCGTCCAAGACTAAGCTCAATGGTTGATGAGGTCCAGAAACGTGATGTAAGTGTCAAGATGGGGAGACCCCGGACCTTAGATGCGGACAAAGACCTCTTTCTATGGACTTTAGCACATTGCATTGTCCGAGTCACAGCATGAGGGGTCAAGGGAGCCAGGCTCATTAGAAGTCAGGCCAGATTGAACCCCTGTCAAAAAAAAAAACCTGACTGGCCGTGGCATCATAATTCATGACTTTGCCATTGTGCCCGATCCATCGTCCATTTTCGTGATGGCTTAGTTGCGGGACCTTTGATGAGAAGCCTCAGGTGGCCGATCAAAGCGAGGAGAACGGGTTCCATGGCAGCTGGGCTTGGATGGACCAACACAGTAGACACACTATGACATGTGCTGCCATGCATGACAATGCACATGTTGATGTCCCATCATCTGCTTTCCCCCCCCCCCCCCCCCCCCCCAGCTGCACTTATTTCCCTCCCCATCCCTCCGAATGGGAAAGAAACGAGTGTTGCAGGGGGATGTGCAAAAGGTTATGGGGGCTTGTTGCTGATTTTGCAGAGAAGGGAGAAGCAGAGGCAGAGACAGGGGCAGGGGCAGAGGCAGAGGCAGAGGCAGAGGCAGGGGCAGAGGCAGAGGCAGGGGCAGGGGCAGAGGCAGAGGCAGAGGCAGAGGCAGAGGATCCTTCACGAACCCGACCGTGCCCTACATCCATTCACCATGTCCCTAAAACTGCCCTTCATTCTGGTTTTCTTCGGACCACCGGTACGTGGATCCAGCTTGTGGATCCACTTCAAGTCTGCTTGTTTCTCGGTTAAATCGGATGTCAAAGCAGAATCTGCTTCCAACAGCATGAAGGAGTATCAATCCCGATAAGAACAGACACCAGACACTAGAACGCCAAAGGAACGTGAACGTGTTGTTTCCAATCGTCCCTTCACACTGCCGCGGTCATGCGTAAAGGCACTTTGTAGCTGACTGAAGCGGCTTGAAGATAACGGCTGCTGCTTAACGAAAAGCTGCTTCATGCTGACTGAAGACTAATAGGGGATAGATATTTTTCCTCGTTTGCTCAAGAAAGTATGGCGATGGGGGGTAAAAATAAAAAAATCCCTGAAAGAAGCCAGAAACTGGCGGGCGCCATGGGCACTGTAGTTTGGCATCAGTTTTCATGATTTGACTAGAAGTTGCGGCCATGATGACACAGTTTACTTGTTTAGTTTTTGAGACATTATTTTGACTCAGACGAGTGATTTCTTGTTCTCCATCTCCTTCAAATTAAAGACTTCCGCGCGTAGTCTTCGGATATAATCTTTTAGGGGCAAAATCTACTCTTACGTATACTCTTATGTGTTCTGGGCATGCCTTGGCAGTTTGATTTGAGCTGCTTGAAGCATCCAGTGTGCAGGAACCCTGCGAAGGCATCTCTTGACTCACTCGTGTCTCATTATGTTGTATCAGGTGATCGAACGGGGGATGGGAGGACAATTGTGAGAGTGGACTTTCGTCGATGGACGGAACACGTGCCAGCCTCGCATTTCGCCTCTCTTCTCCTGTACTCCATCTCGACTTTACGGTCAGTTTTTCTACAAGGAGCTCAGGAATCCTGTCGCTTCATTGGAGAGGGGAGTTAGTCTGATGCCTGTGAACCAGGAATTATAAAACCTTGAGGTTTGACCCCTGTGCTCAAGCGAGACCTTGGACTCTCCCTGCTATTGTGAGAAGGGAAACTGTCAATTCCATTACCCTTTCGTACTTTTATCTCTCGAGAACACAAACGCAAAAAGAAATATCTGATGGTTCTTGTTCTAGTTGCCCTATGATATACAATTAGGGACTCCCCTCTAATGGTCATGGTATGATTTTGGAGAGGACCCATTTCCGAGCACGAGATCATCCGTCATAATTAGAGGAGGACTTTTTCCCGGAGTGTCTGCTTTAACGCATGGATGCGTGGCCAGCCCTCAACGTGCCTATCTTTGTCTCAAATTTTCTCTCGCTCTCCTCACTGTTATATTTCAAGTCTCTCTTCTTTCTCTCTCCTCGGAGGTTGATGGAATTACGACGACTATTATGAAGAGAGAGAAAGATGGCGGTGACCTCATAGTGTGGACCATGAAGTCTGGCAGCCTGCACTGGGGTGGTCCAAGAAACAGGACCACCCTCCACTCCCCCTCTTCCTTTCCTTTCCTTTTCTTCTTCCGCTCTTCGTCTTCCACTGTTTATATGCGCCTCGTGAATCAGGACTTGGGAGCGTCAAACTTCTTGTTAGATCTCATTATCCTAATCGGTCTCCATGCTTTCCCCTCCTAGCGTACTCACCCCAAAAGTCCCGGAGAAATGTGCTTCATGATGACGTGTAAGACTCGTATGTTGAATGAGGAAGATGTATGAGTTCACATCTCAGTTTCAGCGTCAACGGACTCAGGGTGACAGACGAGACGATTGTTCCTTGACTCGCGTTCGATATTCATCACTTGTTCCATCTCCCTCTGAGTCTCTTCCCCACATCATTCAATCCCCTTCACTATGCGTCGGGAGGGGGGAGGGGAAGGAAAGAATCTGAAGTAGAAGAAAGGGAAGTTGGGGGAGCTGAGAAATATGATGACTTGCAGAGACTCCTGCCATTCCAGTCGTCGTGATGTTCGCCCAAGCCATCATCATAGCACCTCCACTAGGCATTCTCTCTCTGGGCTCGAATATGTACAAGTGCTAATGACGGGGATTGTTTGCAGGGGGTCTCAGCAACAGCCAGCATTGTTTACCGTGAAGATCTAATTAGGAAGGTGTGAGCGGGAGAGTGGAGGGTGGGGTGCCCAATGCTGGCATGTCAATCCTGATGATGATGAAGTGGCCTTGCGTAACTGATATGCTTCTGAGCCCTGCCTTTCCTAGTCCCTCGTCTCCAGTCGCTAGGTTGGTCCCTCCCTCCCTTCTTCGAATAACTAAGAGGGAATCTGATGGCAAACATAAGTGCAGCCATTTTTCCGGAATTGCTTTCATCTTCACTTCATCCTCCCCTCATTTTCGCTTCTTTCTACACGTATACATTTACATTCATGAGGCATTTGTAACTCCAAGTCCTCCCGAAGAGTTTCCTCTTCGGAAAACCACCTCTTCTATAATACATACTTGTGAGACCCAAGGCAACAGACAACTTCAATATCTCTGTGACAATCGCCCGGGGCTGAGTCAGCACTTGAGTTGCGGATTGTTGGGAAGAATCCATTGATAATAAGCTTGCAAGATTAGAGCTGGGCGATCCCTTATCAAGTATGCGGGGACGATGTCCTGGGGGCTGAGGCTCAGGCATATACTATGCATAAACTTGTATGGGCCTGCCTGACTTCACAGGACGTGGACATGTTCAGACTAGCTTCCTTCCTGCCTTCCGCCCTTCCCTTCTTTTCATTCGTCTTGTATGCGGAAGGCGATGAAATGCGATTCCGCGTCTAGTTTACGTGATAGCTGAGGAGTAGATTTATACCATCATGACGAAAAGGCTCTTCTCATTCGCTGCAAAGGATCAAAGCAGAACAAATATAAAGGCGAAGCACCAAATGAGACCGTAGCTTGCTGTATTGAAAATTCATTTATGGTTTCATAGGAGCAGTTGCAACATTCGTGTCAATGATGAAGTTGGAGGTACTTATCGCAAAATTATGTTTTCCAAGACGGAATTTAATTTTGAAGTCTTTTTTCACTTTGAGCAGCTCTGGTCTGCCGCTGCATAAGGCTTGAATAATCAAACTCCCATTCGGTGAGATTATTCTCATGTATTGAAGAAACAAGAGGGCATACCAAAAAGTTATGAAAAAATATTTTTATCTCAAAAGCCCAAAAAATACAATCATTCAGTATGTGCCAAGTGCCTTTACTGTATTATGGATAATATATTTTGTCTCGTTACAGGTGCAGTTACATTTCTGTTGTCGAAATGAAGTTGGAGTGCAAGGCAAATTACGTGATAAGATCTTGGAAACAGCAAAAGAGATTCATGATATGCTTAAAATTTCACGAGGAAACAATGCACTATTGCTTGACGATGTACTGTAGATGCATTTTGCAATATTACTTCTAATACTGTGAAGACTCTTTTTACTTTTAAAATACTTTTTTTCTCTCATGAAAAAAGCATGATTATAGTGATTCTAGTTTTTTAAATACAAATTAAATTTCCAAAACTGTTTCCACTGTTTGATAGTCCCTCATATATTCCCTTGAATTTCATTGACAAGAGGGGAAAGGAATGTCTTCAAGAGTTGCTTCTTCTTGATTCCAAGATGGTTGTTATTTGAAAGTTGCTCTTGCAGGAAAGACGTGGCTCGCAAGGGTCTTGTCCTGGTGGGTGTAGGAGAATCCAATGACGAGAGCTCGCTCTGTTGCCTCACACAATCCCTCCAACAAATCCACGTAAGTATAGGTTATCGTCCATATCCGTGTCAAACACGCATGGACCTTGAACACAGACTTCGTCGTTTACCTCAGGTGCGGCTGCCGCGCTTGCCTTTGCTAGTGATATTCGGTGCTGGAGAAAGTGAACCAAGAGTCCAGACCTTGTTCAAATCTCTTGGTCTCGAGGTCAGTTCCCACTCATCCTATTCATCACTTCTAGCTTTCTCTACTTCAAAAGGTTTGAAAATAATGGTAATAGAGGTAGAGAGTGATCATGCAAAAAATAGTGAATTATTCGAACTTGCTTCAGATTCAACAGTTTCACTCTCTCGAATCCTGAATCAACTCCCCTTCCAGCAAAGATGCTTCTCGATCATATGGGAGCGTAATTGCCAAGTTCTGCGAAGTATTGAACTGCTTAGTCTGTAGTTGGGACTTTGCTGAGGAAAGCTAAGTTAAGTAACATAATGCTTTCTTTCCTGGGATCTTATTCATTGCCTCTTACAGAAATATTCGGAATTATTTTAAATATATAATTTTAAATAAAAATGTACCTTAATTTCTCTGTCAAATTACCATTTATTTTTCTTTATTTTCAATTTAATGCTAAAGATTGCGAAATATTTTACGTATGAAACATATACATGGAGGACATAGCAAAGCTCATAATTACAATTTCTATCAGTTGAGATACTTTAAATTTCAGGTAATATCAAAAGGAAACCATGCATAGGTTGTCATTGATGTGGGTTGACCATAATAAATACTATGTGGGAAGAAGTAATCTCTTTTCATCTTAGAACAATTGCAATCTTTCAGTTATCAAAAAGAGCAGTTACTTTTATTTTAAAATTTCCTGTTCTGGAAAATCTGCCTTCTTTTAGGTTCCTTTTTAAAGTTCTTCCTAGCCTGGCTGCAGTTTATATCAAGTATGAAATCACATATATTTAACAATATCAGGTAAATCTGATTGATTCTATCAAACTAATTTTGCTAAAGCTTTGTACATCAAAGTTTACTGTCTAATTTGTGCTAAGAAAAAACTTGATCACATTTTAAAGGAATGCCTGAAAATGCATTTCCATACATTGAATATTAAGGGTGATATGAATTTTCATGTTTTTCGTAACACAATGGACACCCTGTATAACAGTGAAAAGTAATCAGTGGTTTGTCAGGACGGCTTATGGAATCATTGTTGTTACACTTTTTTGCACAACTTACATAGTATCACTACTTGAAAGTGCATTCTTTATGAACTCAACGTAACTTTTACTCAATTGAGAACTGAGGTGCACTCAGGGTCATTATTTAGGGCAAGATGTTTTACCTATTAGAGTTACTTTGAAATGTCTGCCTGATGTCTACAAGTGAACAAACATACTGTTAGTTTTGCTTGCAAAAGTATTCAAGCCCAATAAGGCATTGTCTATGTATCCCTTGTAAATTTTCCTCTTTTTTGTGGCAGAGATGAATAAGGCTGGTATCAATATTTTGTGTATAAGAAGAGCTAGAGAGTGAAGTCAACTTTCCAATGATCCAGCAGCATTATCAACAACCGCCATTGGTCTACTCCATGGTTGCTAACTAACTTGGTTGCTCCATGTTCTTAATGCTTTCCCTTACATATTAGGGGCTCTGTACATAATAAACCTGTCTTGATTAAATATTGGGGCATTGTTCAGTTTGATTGGTCTGAATGACATCTGTGCTTATGTGCTGTTGTAGAATCTGTATAATTTATTGCTGAAGATAAGGCTAATAAAATATTTTCTGACCTCTGTGCTGAATTTGATGCAAAGTAGATGATGAATTCATAGTATCTCCCAGACAAATGAAAGGGATGACTGTCTTTTGCATGATAATTGATCACCTATAACTGATGAAAATGATTAACTCTTATCACTGGTTGGCTCCCTGAATGAATAACTTGTATGGATGAATAACATGGAGTTTTTTGCCTTGGCAGGTGAAATTCTATCCATCCACTGAGGCCTTAATGGAGAAACTGAAGCTGAAATCACTTCCAAAGAGTCTTCAGCTTGATTGGGAGGATTCACTGCTCGAGTACATTCACTTCAGAGAGGTGAGGATGAAAAGACAAAATAAATCCTCTGCTGTCTTCATGGAGCATTTGAAGTTCAAATGGAGTGCTGCAATTTTTGAAAAGAAAATATGAAAGTCAAAATCTGGTTTTAGCCATTTCAACGACAGTACCATGCATCTGAAGTATGGTACCAGTTTGTTGATGGGAAAACTTGACATGCATATCTGTGAGTGTATTTCTGCATTCCTTTTAGCTTTCTATGTCTTTTATTCTTGTGGTGGAATCCCTGTGATCTCTGTGTCCTCTCACTTGAATTTTGAGAGGACATGGTCTGATGTCTTAGTTGTGAATTCATCCTCAATGGATATCAGATGTACCAATTCCTTTGCAAATGTAGGCCTATTGCCACCAGGGAAAGAAGTTTCAAGACCCTTCTCTTGCTCCCAAACTTCATGAACTTCAAGCACTTCATATTCTCTACCTGTTGCAGACATAAGTAGCCAAATTCTTGCTGCTATTCATAATAGATGAGTGGAATGTGATGACATTCTTTATTTTCCAGTGAGTATTGTGACAAATTTGCATTGGTGCAGGCGAGCTGGAATTCATTCTTTTATGACTCAAGAATGATAATTGAGTAATGTTTACCTTGGCATGTGAGGGCTAAGACTCTTAGCTCCATGGTGCAAAGGTAAATACTCTTCAGTTGTCATTCTTATGCATGAAAAAGGCATGTCATTACTCTCCAGGAAATTTTCAAGCTGTGATGCACATTCATTATGCACATTTCTTGAGATCATTGATAATGTGTCCTGCATCAATTGCCACAATAGAGTATAGAGTACAGATGTTCAAATCCAGGAGGCCCAAGGTCCTTAGTGGATTCCACTTGAATCTTTAAGCATGTTAGCAGCTGATCAACAAAGGATTAACCGTCCAAACATTCCACTTGTGTATACAATAAATTTTGTGAGAGGATGAAGGAAATTTTAAGAACAGAAGAAAACATAAGCAGCCCTTAATAGCTAGCCCTACATGTAACTACACAAAAAGAGAAGGGGATGTGTACCCCAGCAAGATTTTTATATTTTTTACTTTAGCTGATAAGTGTTTTAAAAGCTCAGGTTCAGGTGCAGTAGTATAAGATATCAGGGAGGTTCAATGGTTCAAAAAGGTTTAATGGAAGTAATTCTAAGACATGCTTGTTTGCAACCATCAGTCCATTCCTGAAATACCCTGTCACCTTTTTCTTCAATGCTCCTTCAACTTCATCAGGTGGCAACCTTTTCCATCCTCGAAATATCCTTTGTAAAGAATCCTTATTTCAGTTTTTATTTTTTATTTTTACCAACCTAAAGCTTGTGCAATTGTAGGCAATGTGCCTTTATTGGAAAAATTGACATTGAAGAGTGAAATAGTGTCCCAGTTCATTCTACTAAATCCCCATAGTATTGTCAAAGTCTAAATCATGCTCCTCCCATTTAGCATACTCTTCATTGGACCGAGGTCAAGATATTGTTATTTGTTCTCAAAGGACTGCCCCTTGACTTATCTAATCAATCTGCTCACTCTTCATGAACCCCTTCAATTCAGTTTATAGGGTAGATGCAAAGCTGGAGTACAAAATTATAATGTAGGTTTAATCAATGCCTTACAGTACAGTATATAAGAGTAGTGCAACCACTTTGCCTTTGCTAACTAAATTCCACAATTATTGTAGACTTCTGGACTCCCCAATTCTCACTTTAGGTTTCTCTCTCTACCTTCATTAATTAGAATATGCTTACTGTAGCTTGTCAGCACTATTGAATTTTTGCATCTAAAGTGCTATTGCCTTTCATTTACTTTTATTAAAACTCTGTATTCCACCTATTACTCAATTCAATCATTCAAGAGAGATCCTTTCCATCTCTCAAACTCCTGATTTCCAATCATGATTTAAAGCTACTTCATTGGCATTAGAACAACTATTAATTTCCCAAATATGAACATGAATCTTTTCATGTAGTTCATTCAAATGTTCAATAGGAAGATGGTACTGGTATGTATACATCAGCTCCTTGTACTCGCCTCTATATACTCTAGTGGCATCTCTTTATAAAATGTATTGAATGAAGTAAAATTAATATACAGGACATTCATCTAATTTCATTACTCCATCAGTAGTATTGTGGAGGTGCATTGCTCTGTTTGGACTAAGGTACCCCTTCCTGAGCTAAAGAGACTCTGTACATTGAAGATTATAGGTTCAAGGTTCAAATAGGGATGTCAAGAGACACCTTTTTCCTTTATGACATTCTGTGTCAAGGTTGAGCATTCATTTATAACATTTATTGTCTCTAGTTGAGAATTGGTTACATACTGGCTCTTTTCTTGTACCTTGTACCCAACACCTCTTTTCATGAATGTCCATCTATGTCGATCCTCTGGATTTGTGCTCAGGGCATCTTGTTCAGGTGAGGTTGAAGTGCTTGGATGAGTAATTATGATTTGGGTAGTACAAGGCATGTTAAAAATTTATGGATTCCCTTGAAAGTCTCCCTTGTTTTGATCATGAGAGGAAGGGAAGCTTCATTTTTTCATCCTTGTCATAAGTCATTATATTTTTGTTGGTAACAAAACAAAACAGTAACAAAAACATTAGATTTTGAAGTTCAACCCTAATACAACTTTTCAGTCGCCTGGTAGACGTTTGATGCTTGGTAGACGTCTTTTTTTGAGCCAAGAATTCGTCTTTATAACACAAACCTGTGAAAAAATCTTGGATTGAAAATTAGATATCCAGATCTTGTTGGCCATTTGTTTCTTCCATTAGTTATGGTGATCTATTCGATCATCACTTGATCGCACCTACCCTCGAGCCCTTGGAAATTAGAGCCCCAGGCTTCTGAATGTTTGCGGAATGACAAACTATGTTGCAAACGTTACTGAACTTAATTCTTACAACATTGAATGCACGCTCTTCATTACAACTTTCACCTCAGCTGTGGGAATTTGTAAAAGTTCAGGATTCGAGGCGAATCTACCAGTTACAGTACACACAAAAGGAAGTCAAACATGATTTTAGTAAAAGAAGTTATACAGAAAATTTAGTGTCTGCATAGGCTCCAAGCCAAAGATCCTCACGATGGCAGAATCCTCCATCGGGAGGATCTTTGAGTTTCATAAAGTGGGCTTTGACTCGACCGACGATCGAACTACTGGAGACATGGAAAGAGCTAGAGTTCGCTGGGCTGAGTAAGGAGAGTGACCCACGAGGTACTTCTCTGTGGAGAATCGGCGTTCAAAAGAAGAATCAATACGGCTACTTCGCGATGATGCAAGAGTAATCATTAATCAGTCAAAGAAATAAAACCACATTTACTAGCTTACAAATCCCCCTGCGAAGAAACTACTATATTAGAAAATGAACAAGAATCCAATCTTTGCATTACTTTTCCTAGATGGCTTCCAGGACAAGTTCGAAAGTCAGATAGAGATAGTCTATAAGCGCGAAATTTGTAAAGCCCTTATTGAAATGCGGAATGAAAAGACTCCAGGGATTGTTTACCTGTAGCTTTATAAAGTTTTCAGGGAATATTTTGGTGATTCGATGTTGGGAGCTTTCCTACCAAATAAATCCTCGATAGCAACTTTCTTGCCCTGGACCTGCCGTGAGGATATACGGGGTGACCAACAAATTGATTTAGCTACTCAGATGCGTACCTCAGCATCTATGAGTCGTATGACCTTGAGAAGAGCAGTTCACTGCATTATGGGTCCGAAATTATGGAATCTTAATGCCTGACGTGAAATACTTTCTTCGCTATCCCCGTATAGAAATGACTGGTGACTGCAATGGCAGAAAAGATGGGGCATTGATGGGAATGGGACAGCAGGTGCAGGGGTAATGCTAGAATGATGCCTAGCTATCAGCAAGAATTAGCTATATGAGGGCAGAACATGGAATGACAGATTATTCGCAACATATCATTATGTCTTGGCATTTTCCCAAGTACCGTGTCTCCACAGTCGAGGTGAGTGCAAATAATTGTAATGATGATAAGGAAAACGGACGCATTCAATAAGAGACTTGGTTCCCAGCTCCTACTGTTTATTTTTTCCTTTCTTGGAGGATTTCATCAGCCTCCCCCACAGCATGAACGAATCTCGTGTGGAATGCAAGGTCCCTTCCGTCTCGAGGTGCATTGCACAATCCCTTGTGAAGGAGAGAGAGAGAGAGAGAGAGACAGAAACCAGGGCATCTCTGAGACCAAGTACTCTTGTATTAACAGATATTGGAGCCATTCGTGAGTTCGTGTCGAACTTGTGGGAAGTCACTGGTGCGGGCAATGGGAGCGCTGCGGGGGAATGAGAGTCTCCCAGCCGTGCCTCTCTCTTTGGGAAGCCTGTTATCCAAAGGACACGAGACCCTGGCCGTGCTTGAAGCCTCCTCATCCACTATACACGATCGCCTTGATTTCAGGTTATTTCATTCCTCCCATGCCAGCCTTGCAAATATGATCTTGAACAGAAGTGACTGTTATGATCAACAAGAGATCACTTTGGCTGACAGGGAAAGTCTGGAGAAGGCTTGGCATCTCTACGGAGAGCTTCAACGAGCTGCGGGGAAGCTGTTCCGTCTTTCGGCTGCTCGTTGGGGATCCGGATCCGCAGAACACGAGACTCGACGGGTGAGTCGCTCCCATCGATCAAATCATGAGGTATCTTGTCTCGTCCATGCGATGAGGAGAGACGAGGACATCGAAAGAGAGAATTACCGCGAAGGGAGCTGGGAGGTAGGAGAAAACAAGTGGAACAGAACGAAAGCCATGAAGTCTTAGCCACAGACGATAATTTGGAGCTGGATGCAGTCGAGTCAAGAGAGCTTATAGGTGCTAGCCACTAACTAATTGTCTGCCCTCCCTACTCACTAAAATACTCAGCTCACTTTTTTCTCCCTCTCTTCTCTTCCAGCTCTTTCTGTGGTGGGAAGAAAATTAGGGGGATTAGAGACAAAGTTGAAATTTCACACCGATGTTGAAGAAAGCCTTTAAAGCATTCGACATTATAATGCTGCTCACGGAAACATGAAAATTGGCTGTTCTGCAATGATCACTACTTTTTAGAGACACCTCATAGGTCAGACACCTTAATGGTATGAACTAAAAAATAATGAGCTAGAAGGGAGATTCCTGGAATTTCAATCAGTTCATTTGGTGTCTATGTAGAAACAGCATTTTTTCCAGACCTTTGACACGCTGTATTACTCCAGTGGAGCGAGCACAACAAGATATCGGTCTTCTGACTCGACAGTTCTTATTCCGTCCTCATGGTTAACTGAATTGGAGCGCGATGAGAAAGATACTTAAACCAAGAAAACTGCAAATGGGGGGAAACATGGATGCTCTCCTTATCCCCATCCATGAATATCAGATGAAAAGGATCCCGGGTGATAGGGTTGGCGACTCCTTGTTCCCTTCCGTGCGTAACGGGATGAAATGGCACCATTTCTGTATTTTTCCCTTTTTGTCGAAAGAGGAAATGGAATAATCGGAAGAGGTGGGAGGGAGGTGAGCTAGAAGTGGGACGAACCGTTGTCTAGTCCGACACCGTTCCCACGCTCACCACTCCAAAATTGCGTCATTTCATTTTCGGGTTTATCGCTCCGGAATCATCCTTCTCTTGTCCATAACGCCTCTTGTGAAACGTGTTTTCGTATCAGGTCTTGGGGCATGCATGAGATCCAATCATCCCGTAATTTGAAAAAGGAAACCAGCAGGAAGAAAATGAGATTCTCACGTGTCGGGGGAACTCCTGTCAGAGGGAAGATCATATAAGCTTCGGGATGGATGGGAAGAATGAAGAAGTGGGTCAGGAATTCCTTCATAAAACATTCATGGTACGGTAATAAGACAGACTGGCTGTTGACTGAAATGCCGACAAAGCTGAGAAACTGATGGGGAAGATTGTCGGGGAGACTCCTCACGATTTCTTCTTTCTTCCCCGCTCCCCCTTCTCTTCAATATTTTTCCATGCTGACAACTCCCTTCATTCCTCCCAATCTTTATCAGATCCTTCGTTCGGTGAAAATTTGCCTTCCACCCAGCATGCAGATTTTAAGTTTTAAAAGATTTCGAAGTTATTACTTTCGCCAGGAACCACCCATATATAAATCTTAATTGACAATCGTTTCGGAGTCCTGTCTACCTACGAATAGCCCTCACTTGTTGGATTGTTTGGTGGTACCCTACTATGAAATATATAGTACAGCCGTAACGCTATGCCTTGGTGACGGATGATGATCTGATACACGGTGCCTGAGGGCGTGACTGACACTGAAGGAAAAGGGGAGAGAGAGAGAGACGAGGAACGTGCGGGCTGCGTGAGTGTGTGCATGTGTGTCTCTCATTCTCATTTTCCTCGGTGTCTCACGTTCCGCTCAGTTAGATGAGAATCAGCCGTCGGAGTAGTCCCTCTCATGTGAAAACATCCACTCCACCCTACCCGACCAATCCACATTCGTACATTATGAAACATGGTGGGAGGTGGTGCCGAGAGAACTACCTGGCCTAAGGATTTTGCCTGGTTTCCCGTGAGTATCTCATCTTCCATCGAGTGTTTCCAATCCTTCGTGAACTTATGGTGCCATCTACTGAAGAATCATGGCCTGTTTTAGTGATCCCTGCCATGGTCAACGTGATCTTTGTGTTGCTCTTAAGTTTTGAATGGAAAAATTGGAATGGGTCTTATTTATTGTCTGGTCGAGGGCGTGTTTTCCCAATCCGTTGAATATCTCATTTCGTCAACGGGAAAACGGTGTGACAGTGTCTTAACCCATTAAGTCCCTTTATCTCCAAATGGGGATCTCGTAATTTTTAAACTTGAACTGAAAATAGTATTAATACAATATTTGTTTTAAAATAATTATCTGTATGAATAGTCACCAAAGTTTTTCAGTTGTAGAATATAAATTGATTTCTCAGATGTGTATATTTTTGTGTAAATATAATGCATAAATATGTAATCACTCTACTTAAATGTACATTCAAAGTTGCTGCATCTATTATGCTTACGTTCAATTTCTGGGGAATAATTGAAATGAGGTAGTATTGAGTGGGGAGTGAGGCATTGTATGTTTGTATTAAGTAAAAGAAATCTTGATTTTGTATGGGAGATTTTGCGACCTAAACTGTGACAAAAAAGCCACTCATGGTTAATCTCTATAAAGTTGGATTCCAATCTGGGTGCATATTTCACAGTTCTTGGTTCAGCAAAACTCTGCAACAGGGAGTAACAGCCCTCCGCTGCGTTTCTGAGCCTTGAACGGAATTGCTGAGGGTTTTATAGTATATGGAAGGGGGCCTGTACCACAATACTGACTTGTTTGGTTCCGAGCCTTGAACCGATTTAAGACAAGGGAGGTACGAGGGATCGTCTTCTTGGTGCTATGGGAGTACCTTTCCGGAGTTTCCAGTAACGACACACAGATTAAACCAGAACATAGATCCGAATCTGAATAATACACAGACCGCCTGAGAACAGAAACTAATCAACTGATTTTAGCAGTTAATTACTTTCCGTGAATTTGTCGCATCTAGCCTTTTGGGGTTTCTATTAATGAATTACTTTGTGTAATATTAACAGAAATATGGGAAGCGTATAGAAACAGACTTCTTTGGGAAAAAAAAATGCATGACTGACACAAATCAGATACAGGATAGACTCCTGTTCCCGGGTCCCGGGGATGTACTTTCTCAGTTCTTGATTACTGAAATCTAAAGCGGTAATGGACATATCGCACATAGCCCATCACATCATTCGTCTGTCAATGAGTGATTCCTTCTTTATTATTAAAGTCAGTAATAAAAAAAGGGTCAAATCTATACTAATCAAGACGCGCTGATACCATTTGTAGAAGTATTACAACTCCTCTCATAACTAATGCAATTTATTTCAATGGAATACGAGAAATGTTTGTTTTTTTTGTACAAAGGCCTATTTACGGTGCAATAATAAAAAAGAAGGTTGCGCGAGCATTATTACATGCTAAAATATATGCTAGAATAGAACGCGTAATTAGAACGCCCCTCACTAATGAAGAGTTCTCTAAAAGGTAAGCAACAATCATGAACAAAGTTAGGATTGAAGTAGCCCATAATTTTTTAGAGTGATATTAAATCTCCTGCTTCAACAGCAGCTGCCAGCTTAGTATGCCACTGCTTAAAAGATGGTTAGCACGTGAAAGAAAGTAAAGCGCGCGTTACCGCGATTTTTTTCCCCCACCTTGCTCCACAAAACTTGTGTAAAAACTACGAGTCTTGAAATAAATTGCATTCGAATAGGTTAGATGGTACTACTTACTTATCTGTTCTATCTAGTTATCCTCGAAACTGCATTAGCGCTTCTTAATTAGCTGTAATTAAATGAAAAGGAGTCCCTGTAGCCCACCCTGTAGTCAACTAACAAGATCTAAACAGACTAATCGAAGAAGGCGTCATTTCACCCCTCGGGGCTTAAAGTACTGAAATGTAGGATAACACACAGGCGAGAAATAATCATTTCCTATTCTGTTCTTCAGCGTGACGTATAATTCAATAAGAAAAAGTTGCGTTTCTTGGAGCAACCACTCCTACAACATTGTCCTGTTCAGTTCGTTTAGTTTCACAGAAGGCGGGAGATCCATGACCCATATCGCGTTCCAGTTATGCACAGTACATCTCTAACCTACCATGCTACTAACACAGAATTTTATCCTCCAAGCTTTCACCCATCCGCATGATTCAGCATGAAGACGAGAGCTACGGGGATGTCCATAAAGTTGCTTGAATTTGGGAACTTTTTTTCCATGAACGATCGCAATTCTTTTTAGTTTGTTCAACTAGAACGATCATTTGTACATCTCGGAATCACGGTTAACAATAACTTGATTTCGTTGAAGGCAGTGGCGTATTTTGCGGGGGGGCAGAGGGGGCAGCCGCCCCCCCTGGCGCCCCTGGGACAGAGCTTGGCGCCCCCTTGGAGGTAATAATTTCCCCACTTGGTATCGCTCGGGTGGGGTTTGGCGCCAGGGGGGGGGGGGGGGGGGGGGGGGGGGGGGGGGCAGGGCAACAGCGCGGGGCGCCAAACCCCACCCGAGCGATACCAAGTGGGGAAATTATTACCTCCAAGGGGGCGCCAAGCTCTGTCCCAGGGGCGCCAGGGGGGGCGGCTGCCCCCTCTGCCCCCCCGTAAAATACGCCACTGGTTGAAGGTATTTGAAAAACTTCATTTTCAATGCCTAGAAATCAGTAAATCGAGCCTTCCGGCAGAAATACTTAATTTTTTAAAATGCCTTATCAACGCTGGACATTTTCCCAATATTTAAGGAAGCGTTTTGTGAATGTTTCATCGCGCATGGTGTTCTTCAAGGCAACAGTTTTGTTCTGCTTGAGGAATTTTTAAGCGTGTGGATGCGAGTATGGAGACTGGAAAACGATGGCGCCGTGGAACCTGTCGCAGACGCTTCAGCGTCTGCGACAGGTTCCACGGCGCTCCACGACATGTGATTGACAGTTTTTTCGATTTTAATTTTTGCTGCTTGAAGTTTCGTTGTGACTGACAGACTCTCATCCATATGATGCCTGAGGATAGACATAACTGCTGCTATAATAGTTTCAAGGCTCTGGACTCGTATTCAGTATTGACCGTAAGTTCTGCATTCCCACAACGGAGTGCTTAGCTGGAGGCTTAGCATGTTCGAATGCATGGGAAAAGACTGGCTTAGTACAATGCTTAGGAAGCGTTTAAGACTTTTTATTGAATATGGGCCCAGGACTTCTTGCATCGATCTCACGAATTGTGATGGTGATTACACTTTCGCAGTACATCGGAAGAATCCGTCAGTTATGTCCATCTTCACGTCGTACTTTGTGAAGGCTATGCACGGTATTAAGAAAAAAAAAAAAGAAGACCAGGAACCTGTTCAGTCAAGTCTATAAATATAAAGGGCTGTTGGTCTTCATGATCGCTGGAATCCATCCAAAATTCTCATAGGTCATTTCCGTTCGAACTCAATTGCAGGATTTCCCTCACACTTCGATCGGAACAAGAACATCCTCACGTGCCTCATAGTCTGCCTTAATTTTTTTCCCCTTTCCCAGGAGTTAACGTTCATTTCCTTGCCATGCGGAATCGAAACTTTCAGTGGTTTCTCTGCGCAGCGATCTGTGACAGACAACCGAGAAAGGTTTATTGTAATGGACCGTATTTCGGCGACGCCCAAGATGACAATATGTGTCGTCGTTCTTTCGAAAGTAACTTTTAGCTTCTGTTCCCTAAAGCTCTGATTGCGGGTGCGTGAGCGTGAATGGAACCACAGTTGTCCATATTCTTCGCCTGACATGATGGCGGGAAGGAAGGAACTCCGATCCCGTTGTCATGTGAAAGGGAAGGTGATTGGGGGTGACACAGCAACACTTCTCAATCCAATTGAGAAGAGGGAGGAAGTGAAGAAAAAAGCGAAGGAAAGAGTAGAATAGAATGGATGGATTCAGATGTCTGGGCCTAGGTGCGGCCCAGACTTCGAAATCTCGACCTCCTACTCTCCCATTACATTTAACAAGCTAGCTAAAATGTAGAAGTGAAAGGAGCCTACAGTATTGACTTGTACTCCATCCCAATCGCTGCTTCCGACCCAGAAATCTTTCGCTCTCTCTTTCATCCACTTCAAATAACAAGGTCACTGCGATGGCCGCCTCACATGTATCTGTTTCACTAGCCTGTATGAATCTTGCCAACGAGATATGTAAATCGAAAACTGTATTTTCTCGTTGGGCTAAATGTGATATTGTTTGTTTCGTCCTGTCTTAGTTCTACTCGAGGGAAACATTAACTGACGCTGTTTTTGGACTTAATTTGCCTTTTAAAGAATTCCTTATAAGAGCTTCTCCCAACGAGGAAGGGCGTGACCATCCTGTTTGCGCGAACAAAATAAAAAAGAACCGTGGATCTAGCGTGTTGACATTGAATCCTTAGGAGTATGTCACTCTGTCTCACTTATTGCGTTCGTTCATTTCAAGGATGAGACAGGATTTTTTATGCCTTGCATACGGGGGCACGAATCGAAGCTTCTCGGGAGCCCCTTTTTCTCTGTCGATGTTTATGCTGTGATCGGTTTATGGGATCAGGGAAGATTTTTAGAATATTTCAATTGTTCATTCCCCTGAAAACGGGATCGTAATTCGAGGAAGATGAGAGGTATCTTTGGTCGGTTGGAAGGAAGAGAGAAAAAGAAGGCCATCGAGATTGAAAGGAGAAGAGACGAGGAGTAGAAGGAAGATAGTGTAATGATGATGGAAAAGGAGGTTGCACGTCTCCGCTCTTTCCCCCAATCTCAGCCAGTCCCAGTCCAATGAATCCTCGTAAATCTCTCCACTCATCCTCCTCTCTTTTTCCTGTCATGGAGAGATCCACATATCCCGTTGTTGTTATATCCCTCTTCACCTGGCCCAGACCCCAATAAACCCGATTCGTCGAGTATCTACGGTTTCTACTTCCTTTCCCTCCTTTCCATAAGCATTTTCGTGCTCGTGGAGCCCGGTGTTTCGTGGTTCAAGGCAAGTGAGCTGATTTTAGTAGTCTTTGCTTGGAACTGCGGTTATATAGAAGGAAGCGCTGAAGAAGGGAAGACAACGGAACGGAAACAAGAACATGCTTATTTTGACGGGGTTTGGGTTTCGCATCCATATACACCAACTCCTGATTAAATCGTAGTCTCCTTGATAAGGGGAAAGACTTGGACAAAGAGAGGAAAATGGGAGTGTATGCGTGAATGTGCATGGGAAGTCAGGGAGAAGACGTAATAAGTAGTAGAAACTGCAGCAGTTCCAATCCAGCGGTTAAGTAGACACTGGGTCAAACCTCCACATAGTCTCCTCTCCTCATTCCCATGGCAAGGGAAACTAATGGATTCCCTCCGAACCCAGACACTTCAGGTATACTCTTTTCATTACACCCACCATGCTTTATGAGTAGGAAGATATTTATCCTATACAGGATACGTTACCTTCCCCTCAGTCTGATTCAGGCATTCTCCATTTTCTTCCCCCTAGACTTTTATTTCTCAGAATCCCAGGGGGTGATTTGTGATATCCTTTTCGGCGTTTTTGCTTCGCATCATGCTGAGTTTCTTCATTCCTCCCTTCCCTCCCCAGCGGGGAAAAAATATGAAGGGAAAATGAATTGTTGCGAGATCTTGGAGTAAAGCCTTTTTTTTTTTGTCCTCCTACAGGTTCTCTCTTGGCTGTGCCAGAAAGGCGAGGAGACTTTGGCTCGCTTCAAAGTACCGGCAGATAACCTAACTGGCGTTCGACATCAGGAGCGACATTTTGACGAGTTCTATTTTGTTGCAATGGTGAGTCTCGTGAATATCATTCATATACTGTACAGTTCATCAGGAACCTTTTTGAATGGAAGAAAGTGAAGAAGACAATAATTCTTCGTGAACAGAAACATATCGAGAAGGGGCAAGACTTGTTGTCAGAGGAGGAAGGTATTGAAACTGATCCTTCTGGTCCCGCTGGTATTGGGGAAGTGACCAAGTCCTTGAAGTTGCACCTCCACTCTTTCGGAGAGCGGCTGGAAGCCACTCGGGAACGCCTTGAAGATACTTCCCGCGTCTATAATCTCCTGGAAAGAGTAAAGCATCTCCCTCCCTTGCTGTTTCCAACTTCCCAGCATAAAAATGCTTGTCCAATTCGCATGGTGAATTCAAGCTTAGCACGCCCAGGATGAAATTCCACATGTCTAGTGCACGCATTCTATTAAGACTCATGCATTCTTCCAGAATACAATACATAACAATACGATGTAATCGGCACTTTCATCAAAATAAATATTGGACACAGGCGCAAGCAGGATATGTATTTAATTTTACCTTTAATGCGAAATCAGGACTGAAATGTTTGCTACAGTATATAAAAGTGATGAGTTGTCATTGATGGCACTATCTTCGAGGCGCGACTGGGGGTTCACAAAAAAATCAGACTATTTATCTCGATATATCTGCACTTACTGGAATAATATCTATTAAGTTTGCACTGTCCATAAACTGATGTTTCCAACAGGCTTTGGAATTTCATCTAAATTCCATTCTTTTCCGAGGCTATTAGTGATTATTCAAAAGATATCAGAAACTATAAAGGGACTAGGGACTCCACTAGACTACCTGCACGAGCTACTATCCTTTTTCAATATCCAACTTCTGTAGCAGTGCGGTAGGGAAGGGGGGGGGGGGTTAGGGGGTTAGATCCCCCCCCCCCCCCCCCCCCGTGGCCCCCCCC
>CAJPEV010001537.1:39146-63632 GCA_905338385.1 Darwinula stevensoni
GGGGGGGGGGGGGGGGGGGGGGGGGGTGAGGGGGTTAGACCCCCCCCCCCCCCCTTCCCTTGGGCCTCCCGGTCTGTGACACTGACAGGCATATTTCAACCTTCCTTGGGAAGTCCAATTTTAGCTATGCCCCTTCGAGGAAAGTCTAATGTCCGTCCACTGACTCAAGATGAAAGACCATGATTTCTTTGAAAAGGTAAATTCCGGGTAGTGGAGTTAGGCGTAGGGTTGGGGTGTCTACCTGGCCTCCCCCCCCCCCCCCCCCTTGCCGATTTCCTGCCTACGCCACTGTTCTGTAGAGTTATTGCTCATAGCCATGCAATTATGAAATTAAATTACATTTCATAGGTGTCTTGGAAACATCAACCTATGCATAGTCCAAGTTTTGTCAAAATAGCTGCAGAGTAGCTATATATTGGTTAAAAATTGGGGGGGGGGGGGGGGGGGGTCATTTTGACATACACTGTTCTTCAGTCACTCTAACTCCTCTTCTGAATGGCCGTGACTTGCACGTTAACATCGAGAAGAAAAAGGGAACGACATGCTAAATCCGGTTTCCGGCCACGTAGAAAGATTTCTTTTCTTCCATACAGATCTCCCATTAGGAATGTTGCGCTGTTAGGCTTTGTTACGGTCCTGTGCTACTTGAAGAAAGGGAGGGATGGATGTGTTGGGATTAGTAGAATCTGTACATCCGACAGGTACGTTTTCTAATATTATTAGGCCTATGAGTGGGCGATGGAGACGATGAAGTTTGCATTTCGCTGGCAAGTGGAGGATCAGGAAAGTGGCCTGGAACCCATCGTGACGGCTCTCTCGCAGCTGGATTCCTACCTTTCAGAGCATCCTCCCATCACAGAGGAAACCTTCTCAGAAATGCTCTCTCTGGCACAAAAATTGGAGAGCTCCAAGATTTTGGAACAAGTCAAGGTTTCCACCCAGTTTTTCGATAGTTCTCTCCCTTTGTTGCTGAGTGGAGGAAAGATTCTCATGTTTGTCCTCTTTCTTCCAGATTGCTGAGAAGCGGTGTCAGGAGACGCAAGAATTGCTGGAGGTGCAACGAGAAGCTTTACTGAAGTCGAAGCACCAGTATGAGTCTCGCATCCCTTGTCTTCCATCCGAGGATGGGGACCAGCCAGGAACCAAAGTGAACCGAGGACTTTTAGATTGGGACTTATTGAGATTCAGTGGGGCAAAGACTTGTCCGACCTGCGATCCCCTCCTCGCCCTCCCTTCCCCTATTGACTCCTCTTCCGCGAAGTGGAACTCGGGGAAATCGTGGTGTGTTGTCGGTCGACGCTCCTCTTTGCAGTCTTCCTCAGGCTGCGGCTCTGATCTCCAGCCCGATGAATCCGAAGACGGTGCTTCCAAAGACGAGAGTGGATTCAGGTACGATCTGCATCGGCAACTCACTGGCTCACACAATCCATACTCCTCGTTTCTCAATTGCAAATCGCGTTTGTCTGATTGCAGCTTTAATGAAGATCTTACCTATGGGATAGAAGAAGGAAGACGAGAGAGTAGGATCACTGGCTCTTTAGATGGAGATGGAGATGGGTTTGGGGGGCCTGTTCCAGTCAATAGCCATCTTCTTTCCCGCGGTTCCTCTCTAAATCTCAGTGTTTCCCTATCTGGTGCTCACGGTCAGGATTTGAATGACAAAGACAAAAAGTGAGTCTATCACATCTCACTTCGAGCCTTTATTTTCTCGGTCATCTTCCTCATCATCTTGGGGATACTGCCTGGCTACTGGAGACTGCCATACTTTATGATCAATCTCCTAATGCTTCATTGTGCCTTTTCAGGACCCTCCTGATGATCATGAAGGAAATGATTCAAACTGAGAGAGACTATGTGAAGGCACTTGCCTATATCATTGAGGTGCGCCCCTTGAATCATCCAGTAGTTGGCATTTTAATATCCAGTGAGTTTTCTTTATATGGTGTTATTGATCATCCTGTAGAATTACATCCCAGAACTTCTGAGAGAAGATATACCACAAGCATTGCGAGGCCAGCGAAATGTCATCTTTGGGAACATCGAAAAGATTCATGAATTTCATGGCCAGTATTTCCTACAGGAATTGGAACATTGTGAGACAACTCCTTTCAATGCAGGTCTCTGCTTCCTCCGATATGTGAGTTTTCATCCTGTACCTTTCTTTGTGATGCACAATGAATGTGAACTGAGATGCATGTCTTGTCTTTTTTTGCAGGAATCTCAATTCTACTTGTATGCCTTATACAACAAGAATAAGCCAAAGTCAGATTCCCTAATGTCAGAGTATGGAGCTGCTTTCTTTAAGGTTGGTGTATTTGCATGTCTTAAGGAGACTTCCCACAAAAGTCTTTCCTTGTTAATGAATTGGCATAGTTTCATTGATGGTGTGTATGAGGGTTATCATCAGAAAATTTAATGATTTTCTTAGGTTCAGGGTTTAGTTTCATATTGTACTAAATCATTTTTGGAAGATCTGCATTTAGTATAATACAGTACTAAGTCTTAAACCAGGATAAATGATTAGACTGCCAACTCCTTGCAACAGAGAAATAAAATTCCACTAAACCTTTCATTCAAGTGTGCATCTTGTTTGAAACAGGGAAAGAGGCACAGGAATTATGGGGATTTGTAAAAATGTCACATTTTAATTTGCTGATGTACATGTATGAAATGAAGTATAAAAAAAAGGAACCAAGGCTGTTCGTAGGTCACTGATGAAATCTACCCAGACCAGGGTTGCATTACAAGGATTCCCATTGTAGGAAAATTGGGTAAAATATTTCAAGAGAAAAATGGCAAGTTTTGAGTTACTACATAAGCCATGTGTCAACAGAAAAGACCTTGGAGAGAGCTTTCACCTGACACTAGTTTCAGACTTTATTGAGTTTGAAATAGGAAATATAAGCCATCAGGGTGAGGGAAAAATGGCAAATGTACACTTTTCACATTTAACTTGCTGTTGTTATAAACAGAGTATTCATAAGTTAGCTCTTTTTATTTTCATTCTCTAGAATTACTATGTTGCAGAAGTTCATCATGTTACCATGCTTCTCACTGTTTGAAATGTTGATGTAAACTTTGGTATTTAACTCAAAGTATTGGAAATTCATAACTTTTCGAAAAGGTGTCGAAAAGTACATAAAATAAATTTGTTTAAGCCTCATTTCAGCTTTGATATGAGCCCAGAGACTCTTTTCTTGCTCAAATTAGGGCCAAAGATAGCCATTTGACCCTTGGGGTCATGTTTCCCCTCAGAGACTAACTTGGAGCAGAATATATTGGTTCCAGAGTGCTAGTGCAGTGTTAAACCACTTAAATTTAGAAAATTTTCATAACTCAAAGAAATCATCTTACAAGAGTTTTCTTTGGCAAATTCCCAAGACAACTACAGTTCCTGAAACAGTATCACTTGAGCTGAAATGCCTGAGTTGAATGAGCCAAGCTCTCTTGTGGAAACCTCCCTGACTATTCCATGTTTGTTACCCAGTAGAAGTCTTGACATTAAATATTGCTTTTATCCATCATGGCCCAATACCAGTGATATATGTTTTGATTTTTTTTCACATGATAAAACAGAAGAAGCAGAGGGACTTAGGAGACAAGATGGATCTGGCTAGCTATCTCCTTAAGCCAGTGCAAAGAATGGGGAAATATGCTCTTCTTCTGAAACAACTGCTAAAGGAATGCCCCTCAAAGATGACTGAGCATGCTGAGCTCTCAGCTGCTGAAGAGATGGTTCGATTCCAGCTCAGACATGGCAATGATCTTTTAGCCATGGATTCCCTTCGGGAGTGTGATGTGAGTCCCTTCACTGCCTTTCTCACACAACAGCCTGAATCTATGAGGGTGATCTGATCAATTCCAAAAATTGTAAAGAGACCTGACATTATATGCCTTGGGCTTGTAAGATGTTGTATACATATAGGTGAATCTCAAGGAGCAAGGGCGTCTTCTTCGACAGGATGAATTCCTTGTCCATCAAGGAAAAGGGAAGAAGGCTCTCCGTCAGGTCTTCCTCTTTGAGGACTTGATTCTCTTCAGCAAAGCTAAGAGGGATCCAGAGCGGAAGGTGCTATATACTTTACACCCTGAAAATCTATTTTTGGTTGACTAAAAGCTTTACAGTGAAAACTTTCTTCATCTTGCAGAACTTGGACCTTTACCTTTACAAGCATAGTATCAAGACCACTGATATTGGTCTGACAGAGAACATGAATGAAAACAACACACGGTTTGAGATATGGTTCAGGAAGCGGAAGCCCAATGATACGTATACCCTTCAGGCTCCCTCTTCAGATGTCAAGCTAGCTTGGACAGAGGAAATCTCCAAGCTCTTGTGGCGGCAAGCACTCCGCAATCGAGGTATGTGTCTCATTCTTTCTGGACTTCATTCAAAGAAGAATAACAAGTATGTTTTCAAATTCCCCATTTGGAGAGAGAGGAGTGGAAGTTTAAAAAATCCTTGGAATTTAGTAAAGAGAGTATTGCTTTAAAATGATTTTCCAGGAGGAAATGGATGCTCCATGACTGCCTCAAAAGTTTTTGGATACCATATGAAGAGTTGTGTGATGGATTTTGGCATAGCTCATTGGTATGGGAAACGAGAGTTCCACTTGGGAAGCTTGTGTTGAAATCACAAATGCATGCACCATTCCTAAGAAAGCTATTTGCAAGATTCATTCAAAAAGTACTGATCAAGTAGCTACCATTAATTGTTTAGTCAATAAAACTTGGAACTAGTTCATATATGTGAAAGATCTACTTGTGATGTCACAGTGCTGCAAATTTGAACTTTATTGAACCAAGAATTTACCAGGAGCAACACATTTCTTTCAGTCTATTTTGGGCTCTGGTTCAAAATAACAGCAATTTATGAAGTTGGGCAGGGAACCATCATCACATTCCTGACAGCAAGGGAACATGACTGAGATTTATCAGCAAATGAAAGAAGTTTATGGGAATACTTGCCTATCAGAGCCCACAATTAGAAGCATTTTTACAGGAAGCAGCCATCATGTGACAAAACTTATGACCTTCTGGACAATATTATTATAGAAATCAGGCTTCCATCAGTTGAGGAAATTGTGAAATGTTTCAGCATTTCCATGGGATCTATTTATACAATTCTGATGAGAAGCTTCACATGAGGAAGGTTTTATCTTGAGGAGTTTCAAGACAACTCATGGCAGACAAGATGTCCGTGTGAATGGATGTATGTCAACAGCTTGTGCATTGTTTTCAACAAGAAAGTTATGTGTTCTCAAATAGGATTGTCACAATGGATGGAACCTGTGTACCTTTCTACAACCATGAGACCAAATGCTATTCAGTTGAATGGAAGCACCAAGGCTCACCACCTCCAAAGAGTATTGAAGGTGGCCTCACAGGCAGACAAGCTGCTACATGCAGTGTTTGTGTTTGCAGATAGCCCATGCCATGCTAAAAGGGACAGCAATCATTGAGAAAGCTTACCTATACATTTAACAAAATCTTCAGCCAGCAATCACAAGCAAGCCACCTGAATGGGCAGCCAGCTCCTTCATCCTGCCCCTTGATAATGACCCCTCATTGCACTGGCATTGACTTCTGGGTGTTCTTCAGGCTCAATGATCAGCTTCCTGGCATAAGATATCCAAGTATTCTGCTCATAAATTAACCATTGAACATTGGATTAAACATGCCCTTGAGAAATCCTTTGCTGGTACTATTCAAGACTGGCTGAAGCAGTGTGAAAAGTGTAATGAAAGGAGATAATATTGAGTAATTAGAACCATTGAATTGCTTGTTTGTATCTTATGTTGAAATTGATGGAATGAATTTTGACCAGTATTTTTTTTGAATGGATCTCTTAGAAGCAGTGGATGGGATGAACCCAGTCATCTTTCTTTCCTCACCCTGTTGAGACCCCTGTAAGGGTCATCATGAAATTGTGTACCAACTAACAGAAGATGAAGATATATTTTCAATTATCTCAACATCAACTTCAACATCTCATTTTGATCATTGCACAGGATTTTGAGTTTTGAAAGCATCCAGTGAAGAAGTCTGAGGAGGGCTTTTTTTCTCTGGAATGGGAAATTAAGAAATCAAGGTTCAATACATGGATAGGGATGACAGTGAGAGAAGGCACCTCTTGTCATCCCTTCATGTATTGGATTGTATTGGCACCTCTTATGATGTCAAATGTCAATGTCAAGTGTTCATGTATCAGAAGATAGGCCTTACCCCACATAAGGATGGATATTTTTGTGGGAGCATAACCACCTACTACCTAATCACTTATAGCTACACTGCTCCTTTTTTCTTGTTTTATTTCATGAAGGCATCAAGCCTCTTCTTAAAGCTAGTCAAAGTAGGGGCAGCGACTCTTAACACATCCCACTCTTTAACTACCCAACAAGTAAAGGAATCATTTTGCAATCTATGTCTTGCTTGGGGTTTATGCAAGTTAAACTGGTTTCCTCTCATTCTGCTGCTACCATCGATTTTGAAGAATCTACAGTACCATACTGCATGATATTAAAGTGAAGAAGGAAAACTACACTGGCAGAGGTTGCACATTTGCTTCAATATTGCCTCCCCTTCTCCTCTTTCTTACCCTAGTGGGAAACAATACCACATCTCCCACGTCCAATAATGCATTTACCTTTGACGATGAGGAGAGTAAGTGCTGAAACATATCATCTCCCTCTTTGACCTTCTTTCCTGGTGCTATAATAATGGCTTCTATCACTATAAGATTGAATGGTAGCAGTTTGAGCAAATAGTATGAGCTAGGCAGCAGAATCCTAATTGCTGCTCTTTGATGTCCTTGTTTCTTCCTTACCTGAAGAAATGAGATTGGTAGAGATGTCTTCAATGGGAATAGGGAATAAGCCATGCCTGGACATCAAGCCAAGTGAGGACCAGATCCATGATCGGTCCGTAAACATTCCTCACTTCACACGAGGTCTGCTTTCCTCATCTTTTTTTCAGGTATAAGTTAACGCTTGAGCTGGTATGGTATCTGATAGACTTGCATGTGGGATTGCCTACATTTTAGCTCCTCCAAGGCTGAGAAGCTGTCAGAGTGAGAAATACCTTCTGAAGAGGCCATATTCTATTATCAGCGTGAGTAGCAGTGGATCATCATCTTCTTCATCTGGCCATTCTTGTATAAATCCTCCACAAGGGAGCTTGAACCTTGGGTTTGATCCCAATGATAGTGAGAGTCCTAGACTGCATCGATCCATTACTCTTCATTCTCAATGTTCCAATGGTAGGATATCTGCATTTAATATTCATGCTGATTTGCATTTTAATTGTCTTCATCTCAAAAACTCTTTCTTTCTTTTTTCCTTTTGTATAGAGAGTGGGATCATAGCTGACATATCAGCGACAGATTGTGGAGCATCATCTTCTGGCCATTCCTCTGTCCATCGTTCCAACAGTTCAGCAACAACCACTTCTCTGGAATCTACTGCCACTTTAGCCAATCTGCCTAGTCCCAGCATGCTTGAAGCCCCTCTTCGGCCCCAGGATGCACTCATCACTGAAGTACGTCTGGTTCTCAAATGGTCATAATATATTTGAAAAATGTATAGACTCCTTAGTCCTTACACTTTTGTTACAGCTGTGAAGAGTTGGAGTGACCTACAGAGAGGCAAGGATGTTGGGTTGTCGTTGATACGCTTTATCATCTGTGAACCAATGTGCTCTAAATCTGACTCCTCTTTGGTTCTTTTATGTCATTCTCATACTCTTCCATGGCCTTCAGAATGATTGGATTCCACAGTTACCCTTTTTATGTCATCCTGCTTGCCCATTCAGTGCCACTGCCATTCATGTTTGATACTCCCAGCTGAGGGTAAGCAGAGGAAAACCTGCATGAGTTATAATCGTAAGCCTATATAAAGCAATATTTATACTGATGGTGGTACCATGTACCCTAATCAGCGAGTCTCTAATTTGCTGTTATAATTGTTGCTACTGCAGCATTTCCAAACTATGTCTGTTTCCTTCTGGTTGGTTTTTGTATATTATTTTAATCTTTGAACCAAGACTTTATATGTTCTGCAGTGTTTGTTTTTCAAGCTAAACACACAGAATGAGAAGCTCTACATTGTAGCAGTCACAACCAGTCTTCATCTTTGAAAAATGCAATGAAGGTTGCTGATTAGTCAATGCAAAGGAAAAAATGCTGAAGAGATTTGCCTAGTAGCATCCAGGAAAGATGTCATACTGGCAGTGTCATACCACGTTACCATGTGGTAGCAAGGCGGAAGGAACATATTACTGAAACTAATTACATTTTATGATAATTTTACTGATAATAAGTTTCTTTGCAGGGGCAAGTAACAGAGCTATTGCTTGCCCTTGGAAAAAGAACCAGATAAAGTGACATTGCCATAACATATAACACTATCAAAATGCCTCAGGCGTTGTTGTATCATCGTCGTCTGCATCCAATTTTTGAGCCGTCTCAATGCCGAAAAAGACTCTCTGCTGATGTAACCACAACATAGGGGGGAAAAGGGTTTTTTTTTCCCCCCCCCCCCCCCCCCCCCACACTTTTAATCCTTAGATCAGGGGTGGCCAACCTTTTCTGCCCAACTGGACCGCATTGCCCCTTGAAGGACCTCCCCCGGGCCGCAATACCTATTTTTTAAATATTAATATTACACTAGTTTCAGACTAAGTCGCAGAAAAGGTGGCCTTTATTCAGAGAAGATCTACAATTCCACATTTCCTGCAGTAGTACTGCCGAGGGGGGTGAGGGAGGACGCAGAGAAAGTGACCGATAAAAAACTGGATTTCGGGAATTGCCGCGGGCCGGACGAACTGTCACTGCGGGCCGTAGGTTGGGCACCCTTGCCTTAGAGACGTACACTGGCAAGTTGCGACAAGATCCTTCTTGGCATTCAGTGGGGTTAGGAATGTAAATTTATCTTGAAGCAAAGTTAATGCCTGAGGGGGATTAGCGTGGTACGGCACACTTGATAGGCGCCCAGTAGGAGTACTTTTTGTCTCCATAGGTCCAAGATTTCCCATCCGATAAGACTTCTCCCTTCTCTAAAATCTTTCCTAGAAAAGAAGAGAGGCTCTGGAGTCAGTCCCCTTCAGGCATAAGTCTGGCTTGAAACATTTTAATGGTAGAACAGTGAATAGAGGTTCAGTGCCATGTCACGGAAGGGAAGTACTCAAACTGGAACACTTTTTTATTTCATTACTAAACCGAAGACAGCAAAATATGAAGAAAATTCAGGAATGGAAAATTTAAACGGTGTTGTATTCTCGGTTGTCCCTACGGACAAGATTGTGCGGGAACCTGTGCCTGTTAGTGAAAGTGGCCCTTTTTAGCCGCAAAAATATCATTTCCCTTGAAAAGGGGCTAGGGCATCCAATGTAAAGTACTTTGATTTGTGGCCCTAGATCTCATACATGCCCGCGAAAGACGCGGTTTGGTGCTACGTATGTTGTGGTTACATCAGCAGAGAGTCTTTTTCGGCATTGAGACGGCTCAAAAATTGGATGCAGACGACGATGATACAACAACGCCTGACGCATTGATGCGTGCACATCAAGATATTTTGGATTCCTTGGAATTAGATAAATTGATTAAATATTTCGGAAAGGAGAATATTTGCAGTTTTGTTTCACATGAATTTGATATCCTGATCAAGTAATTTTCCAAATTTCAGATCCGATCTATCTCGTTTGGCCCTCTCCCCCGCCCCCCACTTTCGAGGACGTTCCTACGCCTATGTTCATCGTTGTCGTATTTTCAAATCACTTGCAAAACTGAAAATGGTGTTCATAAATTTAATAGCCAGTCGATGAGAAAGGTTCACCAAAGGTCACCTAAGATTGACTGACTTCCAAAAAATGATTAATTGAGCTTTTCCAAATACAGGGTGTCCCAAAAGGTATGGAAACATTTCAAAAATTAATATCTCACTAAGTTATGCCTCAAATAAAATTATGAAAACAGTAAAATGAAGTGCAACTCAAACATTTTTCAACCTGTTATTGCAATTCCACATTGGCACTATTTGTGGCTCTGTAGACGTCCAAACCATGTTCAAGTTCTTACTACAATTTACGCGGAGTGTCATGTATAACTGTCTGGATAGCTACAACAATTCTGTTCTTCAGATCAGATTGGAGATTTTCAACTTTTCTTCAATGTCCTTGACATAGCCCCACAAGAAAAAAAATCCAAGAGGGAAGGGTTCAGGCAAAGTAAAAGTCTAACTTTCTAAGATGTTGCAACTCCACATTTTAGCAAGCTAAGACATGGAAAGAAAAAAACCAGATCTGTGGATTGGACAAAGCAGGTTCATTCCATGGCCACTAAGATCACCTGAACTAACCCTAGAGGACATTTTCTAGTGGGCTATGTCAAGGACATTGCTTACTGGAGAAAAGTAGATAATCGATCAAGATCCAAAGAACAGAAACGTCCGAGCTATCATGATAGTTATGCCTAACACTCTGTAAAAGGTATGGTAAGAGCTCGAACATCACTGAGACATCTTCAAAATAACAAATGGTGCCCATGTGGAATTGCAATAGCAGGTTGGAAAATGTTTGAGTTGCACTTCATTTTACTGTTTTAATCATTTTATTTGAGGAATAATTTAGATAGATATTAATTTTTGAAATGTTTCCATACCTTTTGGGACAACCTGTATTATCCGATAAATGTGCTCATACGAAATGATTGTGTATCAATATACAATTGCCGATCTCAGATTCAAAATGGTTGAGCTTGAGCCATCGCCAAGCAATGTCGCCCAAAGTTGGTGTCTTGGGCCACCACAACCACAAAAAGCACATTTTGGTCATGGGTCTATTTCACTTATATTTGGGTTTATTAATTCCATCAACTTTAGATGCTGTTGTATCGCTGAAAGAGCAGGGCTTAATTTATTACGAGCCTTTTCCAACGGACCAGCAAATCAGTCCACGTGTCTCTATGCTTCGCAGAATCCACAATACCACCACCGGACGGACAGCAGCTCCCTGCAAAGGCTTCTGCTGTAACTTCAGCATCTCAAACGCCATATTCTCGAAATCCACGATCTCGAATTCAAACATTTCGACTCATCTCGTCGACAATTTCGGAAGTTATTTATCATCAGTAAAATTAATCAATTGGACAATTACACGATTTTCTTGATTATTTCTATCGGCCACGGTGATGTGCTTCTTCCTTCCTGGACTTACCATCCCCCTGTTTTGAATAGGTTTATCTAAAGGTCCGTCAGACTTTGTTCTTTCTTGATTGCATCGATGAATTTCTAGACAACTGGATGAGATAAGGCTCGCAAAGGGTCTGCGCCATCCTTCAATTTTGTTGTTTGCCTTTGGAAGATCTTGAAGTATTCCTTCGTATTGATTTCAGAGCTTGGGGCCTAAAGTTGGAGCTCTGCGAGTGCGACCGCGTCGTAGTGATCGACCAATCCATAAGTCTTCAAAATACAAAATAAGATGGCACTGTTGCTTTAATCCTTGAAAATTTGAGTTTTCACCAGGTCTTTGAATGCTTTTTCAATGTCTTCAGCCGGAACCAATGCCAATGCGGAGATTTTTCGAACATTACTGGCGAAATTTAGGTCTTCTGTGCTTTGGTATCGTGCTTGCAGTTCGCCTGAACTTTCAATTTTGCGCCAAATGCATTGATTGAACTGAAAAAAGCATCCTCGCATTTTGGGATTCGGAAACATATCCTTGAACGCATTGATTTCGGCTCGCTCGAAGGCAATCAGTATTGATTTCGGATCTATCCCTGACTTTTTCCCGCAGATGATGCGAAGGGTTTTAACGTATGACTTGTTTGGAAGAAGATCAAAGGAAGTGCCGAGTTGAACTTGATCGCGTGGAATGGTCCAGAGTTGATCGAAGTGAGGGGGAGCTGCTTTGAATGTCCTGTCAGCCATCCAGTGGTCGGATTCGACGAGAATATCCAAATTCTTCGGAGTGACGATTAAAATCCGATCAAGGTTTGCGTCGGTGCCTTCAAAGAGAATTTGCTCGCCATTGCAGGTCAATATATGTGGCTCCACCAGTCGGTCTTGGCGCTGAAGGTTGACCAGACACTGCTCTCTGCGTTTAACTTGTTTCTTCACCGAAGAGATGGAAGGAAGTTGGCCTTGAACTGCTGTTGATGTCTCCGTGAAAAGTTGCGACGATGGCTTGTGGAGGGTAAACTAGAGCAGCCGCGATGTCTTTAATATCGTAGAGCATGCGCTTCACTCCAACTAATGTGGGACGAACTGGATGATCGTGCTTCTTTCAGCCTTCTCTGATTTCATCGCTGTCTTGAATCGCACTTCCCTTGCATCCCGACTTTACTAAGATGCATCTCCCGTAGGACGGTCCCATTTATTCAAATTGAATCGCGTTCGCAAATATACCCGATTAGAATGAGCTCTTCATTGTCATTGTGACTTTTGATGAATTCGGAAATGATTTTGAACTCCTGATTGAATTGTCTTGACTGACAGCTAAGGTGTCTTTACGCTTTTATAAAGACACAGAATTGGGGATACCCTCAGCCACGAAAGTCGACTGCAGATCAAGGATTAACGGGGATTAGAAAGAGGAACTGACAGATGTCACCTGCCAGTCCTACCAATTTGACGACTTGCCCTACAATCTTTAGGAACTCTCAAGCCGATGTGCACCCGGCGAAAGCTCAACTTCAAAGTGAAGAGCGAGTAATACCTTCGCTCGTAAGTTTGAGATTCTGTCAGCATACCCTGGTGTGGCACAACTATCAAGTGTCACTCGTGAAATTTTTTCCTAGTGGGTGGCCCAAAAAAAAGGGGAAGTCCTTACCTTTAGATGTAATTATAACACCCAGAAGTTGCATCTATGAAACAAGAACGTCTTCCTGAATGATATATAATATGTCTTTAATGACTCAAAACAGAAATTCGACATGTCCTTCATTCTAGTCGAAGATAGTCTGCAATCAAGCGCGTCGCTGTCCAATTGCACGGTGCAATGAGCGGGAGCGATGCGTTTCGTAGCAAATCGATTCGCCGACAAATCCATTTCACAGATAACAAAACCTGTCGAATAACAAATTTTAGCTCGTTTCGCAGAAAACCGTTTCCCAGACGCTACCTATTAACACTGGGCGAGTTAAAGGTTGCCATTAAGATCTGAGAGTTTTGAGACTTCACGCTTAGTTAAATGCACCTGCGGCCGTCCCTGGCGTATAGCGTTTGCGTCATCGGAAATGGAACGTGACTTCCAAGTTTAACCAACATTAATTGAAGGTGGGAAGCTAAGGAGTCAATGCAAACGAGACCGAAAATAAATATTGACGTTGCCTTTATGGGAAGTGATCGCCACTACCGTTGAAATGATTTCGTAAACCGGTCTTCTGAATTGCACGATCATGCTCCTGACAAGGATTGCAAGAAAGACCGGAAACAGTCGACTGAAGGAAGCCACTAAGTGAGGAGCTATGTTCCCTGATTCCATAATGGGAATTGGAAGCTAAGGAATGTTTTTACATTGCCGGAGTGGGGCAAGGCCTTCACTGCATTGTGCAATGCACTTGAATGGTGTAGTGAGGATATGATAGAGGTAGGGTAAAACACCCAATGAGCTTGTTAAGGGCATGTACTCAGTGATGGGCCACGGAGCAAGAAAATAAAAAAAACTATGCATTTGTAGCAGGAACACCTCTGAAGTGTGTATATGCTTGCATTCTGCTAGCCACAATAGGGGTTGGCGTGCTATGGAAGCTTAGTTGTTGGAATTTTTATGTGCTGTGGTCCATCACTGAGCCTTTTACTCCTACCTATGACATTTCTCTATATTACGATTCTTTTATAAATCGATTGATGATGGTTTGGAAGTTAGAAGTGCTATATTCAAGGCACCACCACTGCTGCACTTAGCCGAGTGTGGTGTCAAGAAGCTGTTAGTATGAGAAGTTGTAGTGCGAGGTTTGAATTCATTAAAACGGTATTGAGGTTCTAGTTTTCATTTTGCAAAACGGTCCTATTTCTACGAAACAGTAATTCCGTGAACGGATCTCGTTTGCGAAGCGATTTTCTGTTAAACGCCCCCAACCAGTGGCGTAGCGAGGGGGGGGGCTGAAGCCCCCCCCCCCCCCCCCCCCCCCCCCCATAAAACGCCCCCAACCAGGGGCGTGGGGGGGGGGGGGGGGGGGGCTGAAGCCCCCCCCCCCCCAACTTCGGTCTAAATGCATCCGCCCCCCCCCCCTCCCCTTCCTTGGGCGAGTAGAAGTAAGTCGAAATCCTGGCAACGCCACTGCCCCCAACCTGCAATAAGCGGATTCGAATGACTACTGAAAATGACGATTGTCGTTTTTAAATCTAATAAGCTCCAGATTTTGTTTCGGTAGACTTTTTCTTGCAACGTACTCCATACGAAGTAATAATAGGATTTGCATCAGGGCGATTGAGTGGCCACATGTTAGGCTCAATAAATTCAGGAGCCTATCTGTATATACTGTAAATGCCGAACCATCCATTGATCGAAATCTGCATTATCGAATACTTGGAATCCTGTTGAATCAAATGGACGGCGCTCGAAATATCGAATAAATTAGACGAAACCTTATTTCGTTGAAGCAATATTTTTTCGGTGAAGTAGATTTTCGTTGAAGAATAGAAATGCAGGAAAAAAATTTGTGTCAACGACGTGCGTGCTTTATGCTTTGTTTGCTATCAACATGTGACGAAAATCAACTGACGATGATCAGGGTTAATCACTCTACCTCTTTCGCGTTCGCACAATCATCTAAGGTGATCAAAGATTACGTGGTCACGTGGTCGTAACGTCATGGCAGTGGCGGCGTGCATTTCAAGAGATGGAGTTCAGTATTGCGAGCCTGTGCCTACCTCTGCTGATAACAATCACAGCAGTTTCTATTGTCAAGAGACAGTTGCAGACAGTTGGAAATGAGCGGCGAAGAAGTCTCATATCAATCTATTTGATCGAAAGGAAGCTTCGGTAGAAGAGGACACGAGAATGGAGATTTAGGTTTGTATCTTTAGGCCTACCTTATAATGCTATGGCTAAAGGAATAGGTCTATGTCCCATGATAGGCCTAATAAAATAACATTCCGTCTCTGTGATGACATAAACCTAAGCTTAGTCCCAGAGTCACAGGAAGTGAAAGGGGACAAAAGCAACCAGAGATCGAGGGGGGGGTTATAGTTGAAGATAGAGCTGAGATAGAGATATATATAAACTGCTACAGCTATTGAGATGTATCCATCCGCTCTAACATGTCCAGGCCATTGTCAATGACCAAGGAAGCATCCAAATCCTCCTCAACGCTTATCTCGACAATTACGTACGCGCTGATGTCGGAGGCCATACTACTTGTTTCGTTTCTTCCCGCCAGTTGTCTCTACCATCGTCTTGATGATGATCAGGATGGGTCTGCGTTCGCACTCTCATCGTCGGGCCAATTATGGAGTTGACGATGGTAAAAGTTGATCATCGTCAGGGTCTTGATAATGATCACGTCGCGTGCGCACTATCATCATCACGCGATGATAGTGAAAACATAGCATTAGGCAAGTTAGAAAATATCAACTTTGGAATGATACTTTTCATAGCATATTCCAGGAAGTAAACAGCTTCGTCATATCTAAAAGTCTAGAATATGTTGCATACATTTCAGATGGAAAAGTTATAAGAAAGCCCTCTCTTTTGTATTTTGTCTCTCAAGAGAGACCAACAAGACACGGTCACGTGTGACTTACAGAATTCTATTGTTACTGTCAATCGCTGCTTCCCCCCCCTTTGTGGCCAGTATCCCACTTGGAAAAACCATGCTCTGTTGTCGACAATTTTTTCTGGACAAGAAGGGGTAGAAATGCACACTTTTCCGAATAATGACGACGCACGATATACCTTAGGTGATGAAACCTTAGACCCGGGTATGATTTAAAAGTCAATAAAAATTTTCGGATGGTTTCATTTTCTTGTACATAAAAGTATGCATTTAAATTCTTACATTTAAATCATTGTTCTCATTATTTCAATATCCATGCTTAGGATGGAAACTTTTCGACGTGAATCATTCTTAAAGTGAATTTGTGACTGATTAACCCGAGGAAAATGCGGTCGCATGAACAATTCAGAGACGGGGTTTAGCTTCAACACGATCAATAGGGAGGGGAAGAGATGAGGGGGGAAAAAATGACAGGGCTTGCGTGGTTTGCAGTCCTGAATTTAACATTTATAAATGACATAAAAACAAATTTTCCTCATTCAGCCGTCGTCCACAATAGAACCACAAAAATATAAATTCCAAAAGAGGTAACAGGGACTCAGAAGACCCTCCGGGCCTCAAGGTAGTGCATACCGATATACCCCTGCAAATAATATTCGAAAAAAAGCGGGACTTCTGAGTCTCGCCAGGACTGAATGGGTTAAATTCTACCAATTCAATATTATACTACATTCTCTCCTTTCCCAGCGCAGATTCCAGGTAATTTCAACTAGAGGACGGAAAAAGTTCACTCTCGGGTAGCCATGAATAGGATGTAATCTTTGAGCAAGTCTTCTTCCTTCTTATAAAGAAGGGGTTTCTTGCCACTCTTGACGTGTGTGACTTTTCCATTTACATGACCAAAAAGTGTTGAATTTGGCACACCAAATCTCGCACTTGCCTTTCCATATCCCATACTTCCCCGGACTGCTTCTGCAGCTTGAAGTATGGCTTCATACGTATTTTCGAACTGGCAACCTCATTTTGGGCCGATTGCATGAACGATGTTTATTTTAGACATTGATTATCGATAGTCATTGTTTAAACATTGTCTACGAAAACATCGTTTAACCGCTGTCTACTTTCGATTGCTTGAACGATCCCTAAGCCATGTTTTCATAGCCGATGGTTTGACGATGGCTAAACACCCCTCATGGTACATATAGCACGTTCTGACTCCTCGGTTGTCGCGTAATACACTTCGGACTCCACAAAAAACGAGCGAATCAAGTGAAAAAGGAGAGCCTTTCCTCAGACTATTAAGTACATCTCGCAGAGCTTGTAAAAAGGAGAATCTCACGATTATTTGTTGTGCAAGGAAAACGCATTCTCTCTCTCTGACAGAATGCGTTTTCCTTGCACAACAAATAATCATGCCTGGAAACTGGTGAGTTCTCCTCTGACCTTACTCTGTATTTCGATATATCAGTGGTAAAGCCAACGACTCGTTTTGGACACACGGAGAAGTGGGAAATGTGAAAAATAGGAGTATCATTTGTGTACAATTGCAAAATGAGGATATTCGAGAATTGCGTGTGGATCCTGGTCACGTGATGACAAATTCAGTAATAATCCCTTCCGCATCACGCACTGCTCGGACATCGATGAAATAGAAGCATTTGCGATTGATTAAAGTTGTCTGGGCATTCTATTCGAGTACGACAGTCGTCGATGACACCGGTCACTCCTGGAAATCCGTCAATATCGTATAATTATCTTCGTACAACTACTTCGTTTTTCCTCCTAGGAATGTAATGAGCGATATAAATGGGCAATGGCTTGCGCCATTCCATTTCTAGGAATCGACGTCACATAATAAATCGAAGGATCAGCATAATATGCAAATCGAAAGGCGTTCATGATACTCTCTTTACTTTCTAGTCATATTAATTAATTACTCAGGGGATGGGTACTTGAACAAATCACGATTCATTGCACACGAACAGTGATTTCTTATCTGTCGATGTAAAGTTAAGGGATCCCTTCCACGATCTTTGTTCCTTTCGAGTTGATCGCGAAGCAGGTCGACATCATACACTGATCCCTTTCCAAATTGGTATCTCACGCGGAAGTTCTAACCGACATATTCTTCAAAGGGATTAAGCCCAGAACCTATGTTTATTCCCCCCAATGCGACGACGAGAGCACATCGCCGTTATCGAGCGGATCCATGAAGACCAGTACACTGCAGCGCTATACTCATCGAGATGGTACACGAACGCTGGCATAAATATCGGCAAACCATGTCCCATCCCTTGTTTGGAAACGACACCTTTTTCAGCTTCTGTTAGACAATGGTTCGAGGAAGATAGCGTTCATGCAATCCATTTTTTTTGGCCTTAGACATCGGTTAACCGATGACATTCGAGAAACACCGGGAAAACATCGTTCATGCAATCGGCCCATTTTCTTTTTTTCTTTGCTTCATTCGCTTTTGCTTCTCTTCCCCCCCCCCCCCCCCATTGACCCCCTTATTTACGGCCCTGCACCTTTGTCACCCTCGTCGGCCTCTCACACAGGTAGAGAAGAGCTGCTTTCAGAGATGGTCGGAAGTGACGGTTGCAGCGAGGGAAAAATTGCATCAACTGTCGAGGGAGGATCCCACGTTCCGTCGTTTGTTGTGCATCGCTGCTGCTTCTTCGCAACTTCCTATCGGTCTTTCCGTCGTCGTCGTCGTCGTCTCGTTCTGGAAGTTTAACCACGGTGACAAGGTGCATCTTTTTCTTCCGGGAACCACCATGGCGTCGGCCGTCGTACGTCAAGTACTCACCGAAGGAAAGCAGTTCTGCCTCGGGTAAGAGTCACGATCTCATCGCGACCTGGGAGACTCGTCGTGGTTCTCATTTTGGGTCTCAATACCAACAATTCCACATTTGGCGGGCTCACGACTATTTCTGCCGGCGACTCTTTAGGAAGTCGACGACGGTGACTTTCGACTACACAGCAGCGTAGCGAGGGAGGGGCGGGGGCGGGGGCGGGGGCGGGGGGGGGGGGAGGTTCCCATTAGGCCCGTTTCGGCGAAATCCTGGCAACGCTACTGCGACTACACGGTCGGAGGAACCATCCGTCGTCATATTTTTCCTTGTGAACGTTTTTGCATTTGTAATTACTTGACCGCTTTTAGCGGAATCTTGCAAATAGAGGATGCAAATTTCTGTCGTTCCGACAGTCACGGACGAACAGCATGCCTTCGGTCTAAATACGCCAAGGACTGGCCTCGGCCGTTGCGGGCAGCCGCCGCAACTCCAACTTGCAAGCCGGATCCAGCTGGAGGTCGATGCTTGTGGATGTCGATGCTTAACGACTTCCGGATCGACTCTTCATTTCCGCTCATTCACTCCCCAGTGGGAAGCGGACGACTCCCCGACGGGGAGTAATCGGATGAGCTGGCGGAATCAGCAGCGGTCGCTGGTAATCGCGGGAGGAAATGTAACCGCGATCGCACGTTTCATCCGCGGTGACTCTCGATTTCTGATCGTTCGCGTGAGTCGCCTCGTTGCAATTTAATGCGGTATGCGGTACTTCCGCTCTCTCCCAGATCCATATCCCAGATGCTAACTTTTCTTTATGGACCAGGTCGCGCGGAACCGAGTCGAGTGGATGCTGATATGCCGATTACAAGAAAATTTTTACTTTTCAGATGCATTCTCTGGGGTCATATTTTTGGGGAGAAGATTTTTGCAAAAAAAAAATTGGTCTTGGCAGAAGTAGAAAATGAAATCTGGCACGGAATAAACTGCGATGTTTAGTTCGGGAAAACTCGATTTCGATGTTGATACCCTCAGGGCAAAATATTTTTGATTGGGACCTTTTCTCCGATGACATTTTCGCTGCAGCGAGGCGGGCAAAAAATAAAGACATATTTCACGATGAAGTTGTTCTTGGGGGTTTCATTTCAGGAAAAATAATTTAGAGATATTTACCCTCAGGGCATATCTTTTGGGGCAAAAAATTCACAGACTGGTTTGCACAGAGAAAAATAGGAATAAAGGGAAAATTTAGTACTCGAGCGGTTCGCCACATTCTGATTTCTTGGTATTTTTTACTTTCAGGTTCATCCCCTCTGGGCGCAGTTTCAAAGAACGTATTTTGAATTTTTTTTTAGTTTCATTGAAGCTTTACCACATTGGCAAATGTGAGAATAAAAAACGGAAGCTTAAAATGTGTCAGAAATTTTGTTAGAGCCTGGAGCGCCGAAGTCCACAGCATGTAATACAAGAAACGCAATTCAACCCATTGGAGAATGCATATGTCACTGTAACCAATTAAAACAAGTGTTCGATAACTTGATTCGTCGGGTACACTAATGTGCAAATCATAATCATAATCACATTCAACAATTTTTGCAATTTACCAATAAGAGAACATGCATAACGGGTTGCGTTTCTTTTTGAACACCCTGTATATATCGCGTGGCGCAAAAAAAACCGCGTCCTGTTTGACACTCTCTAAATTCTTGGTGTGGAAAGATTCTGGTGGAAAGAATCCACCGGTATATTTTTTCCCCTCTCAGGATATTTTATCCCCCCCCCCCTCCCCCCTTTCCCCCACTTGGAATTCAGAAGCACTCGGTAACGAGCCAATAACCCTGGATTTTTTTTTTTCGTTCGCCTTGTTTCAGACCTGAGGCTATTTCCGGTTAGGGTTACGAAGGTCACGTTCCATGTTTTCTCGCCTTGCTTCACGTGCAAGGAAACGTGGATCAGCCGATCGGATCAGCTGGTTACATCATCCATGTAGATGGGAATTTTTGATACGAAACAGCCACGGATGAGCACGTGTGTGAAGACCTACGTCTCTTTTCACTATCGAAAGGACGAGAGAAAGTGACGTGTCCACCAAATTGCGAGTCGGAGGAGGAAAAAAGGGCGTACAGAATCTTTGCTCGGCCATTTCGTCTGCAAAATGGCATTCTCTTTCATCGTACAAAGAAAAATGGAAGAGCCAAGAGAGTAATATTTGGGGATGGAGAAAAAAAGAAGACATTGAATCGATTTCATCGTGGATTTGGCGGCGGTCATTCTGGGAGGAATGCCACCTTCCAGAAAGTTAGTGCCAATTATTGGCGGAAGGGAATCTCACCGGATGTCGAACAGTACTGTAAGAAATGTTTCGCGTGCCAAAAGAGTAGCCCTCTCTGTACCCCTGCCAGTGGTGAATTACATCCAGTAAAACTGTCACAATTTATTGTGACAAATGTTACAATTATCTCAACGTCGGGGAGTCGATCGTAGGTACCTCTGCGTTTTCACGGAGTACTTGACAAGGTACTTGACCTAGAAATTCCATCGAAATATAATAAATTAGAGAAGTAAGCCCACGAAATGGCAAGTCGTTCAACCGGTAACAGCTGGAAACGCCACTTACAGCAAGCGGCCGAGACGATGGCCGAAGCGAAGGAATTCTTGTTAAATGGATTTTCGGGGTTTTTCGTCGCAGCCACTAGAGTATCGAATCCGTTTCTGATGCCTCGACCAAGTTTTTCTCCACTTTTGACATCGTGAACAGAACTTGTGTTCGTGCTTTCGATGGATCCGTTCGATACAGTCGATGTGTCTGCTTCCTCCAGACGGGATTAATTAAAATTCCATCGATGGGGATTTTGCCATCCGTATATTGGGTTCACGGACGATAAGCCTCGCATTTTACGTAGAAGACACGCCACGTACGGAGAGATTCGCAAAAACCTGCGAGAGAAGCTGAAGTTGCAGGGGGGAAAGAACGAACCGCAGGGGAAAAAGAAAATGCTCACCTTCGTTCCGTATATCCATTCAGGGGGAAATAATATTCTGGGGGAAAGAAAAGATCGTGACACCGGCAGATCCTGCTGCGAAGAGGACAAAAATAAGCTTGTTCACTTCATGATGTTTCATCCCGGATTCCCCGGGTATCCCGGAATTCCGATATCTCTGGTTCTCCAACGTTTTAAATCATCGGAAATGACAGGGACAGTGGCGCAAACAGCCCTAACGTTTGGAGGGGGGCCGGGGTGAAGAGGGGGGGAGGGGTGCTCCATATACTCCCGGAACCGAGAGGATTCCTGATTCGATCGGATGACACAGCAGAAGGGAGAGATGGAGAAAAGTCACTCGACCTTTCTTCCCCGACCGCATGAATTGCATCGAGAACGAAGGACGGGGAATAGGAGAAGGAAAAAGCGAACGATCGGCGACCGCAGACGCTTCGATCGCGAGAGCAATCATCAGAGTCGCAGCATTTTAACGTTCTTCGCAGCGAACGACGGGATCGCCTTTCCCGAGTCCGTTCGAATCGCTCGGCTCGTCGCAGACGAGTCGGAAATTCCCTTTTCGGGAAACGGCATGCTTTATAGGTTCCCCAGTCAAAATTTTCGTCGGTCGATCGTCGAGACGTAGCCGGGGAACGATCGACCGATCGTTCGCCGAACACGAGAAAATGTTCTGAAAACCGGCACGAGATGGAGCCAAAGTGGTCTAGGTATCAGAGGAAGGCTATCGATTTCCTCGAAACGTTTCTCTGAAGATGTAAGATGGGTCTGGAATAAACCAGGAAATTCCGGCCTGAAGGTCTGTGTGAGGATCCTTCTACCGTCCGATATAAGCTACGCGACCTTTTCTCTCTACGTAAAAGACGATGAAAGTCTCGTGATTGCAAGGCGTGCCTGGCCTCCTGCGGGAGAACTGATACCCTCGCGTTCCCGTGTCGTTCCGCTCCTGGATGCCTTAGCATCTGGAAGGGATGTTCGAAGGGAAGGGACATCCTCGGCTCTCGACGATGGGAGCGTTCCCGTGTAAGGTACTGTTCCTTCGTCTCTCCCATCTCTCTCATCATCCGATATCTTATGAATATGGGAGGATACTTTCCCCCTCTTTCCAATATATATATATTTTTTTTTATTTCGTGCCATCTCTCCAAGCTGAGCGTAGCCACGGGTGTTATTCCCCAGGCATTCGGTACATATTCAATCACCTGTATTCAAAGTGAAGAGGAATGGAAGAAATATTCTGGAAATTATTAAACTCCTCTGCAAAGAGCAGCATCTGCAATGCATGTTCGGATGGAAAAGGCCATGAGGTAAGATGTGTGTCCCGAATTAAAAAAATGGGTAAGCCTAATAGCAAATGAATTCTATCGTATATGGAATCAGCACTGATTTGTGTTGATCAGGTGGATGCATGTTCACCGTTCATTTTCTAGCAGATACATAATACGCAGATAGGAAAAAATAGTAAAGAAGCGGATACCGGAGACCAGAAAGGATCTAAGCTCCAAATCTTCTCTGAAAAGGTTGTTTGATGAGACGAGCTATTTTGGAGATGCTTGAGAGAGACGGAACGTTGCCTGACTTCTCGGGAGAGTTGAGATCGAGGATGGTCCTATTTGGGGGAGTATTATACTAAAACAGCTTCAAACAGCTAAAACGGCTCACAGCTTCAAAATTTATACCACCGATTAGGGTGGAATATTAAACTACAAATCTTGTCAGAAAGTGATTTTTCGTCAATCGTGTTATTGTCGAGATGTAGGGAGAGAAGGATGGCGTCTGATGGAAAGGGAGGTGTATGATAAGGGGTATTATCAATTGCGTACGTTTTTCTTCCTTAAATACCGTCAAACAGCCCAAAAAATTATACCACTGGCTAGGGCAGACTCTGGGCTACAAATCATGTTGGAATGCGGTTTTTCAAAAACCGGACCATTTTCGAGATAAAGGAGGGAGAAGCGAGGCAACCCTTCGCGGTCCATTGTTGAGTACGGGAGCACGTGGCATTATTTCCCGAACTCAACTGCTCTCCGTCCACAGCCAATCAGCGCACAGCTGCGCAGAATCCACTTGGACTCCGTATACCACAGGCATAAGGAAGAGCCTCATATACCTCGTATACTCTTTCTCGAGTTTGAAACATTCGAGAACTTCACGAGAAATTTACCAAGGGAACGTGTAAAATGTTCGCATATGGATTTTCAGCTACGCGTCTGTCTCGTGTACACCTCGGAGTGTACACGTTCTTTTCCGCAAAGCAACGATGGAATAAATAAATAAATTACTCATTCCAAAGTAGAAACTACACTCTCAAGAGCCACTAGAGAAAATGGAGTCTGGAAGAAAAATACTCATTACTTTTCTCTGTCATATTAGCAGCGGAAATGATCAGCGTTTCCATACAGCTTCACTCACGTCACTGCACTCGTCAACCGATGACGAAGCTCGTAATTCAGTTGAGGAGAAAGCCTTTGTATAAGTAAAACTTTTTATTTGTGTTTGATTCAGTTTTTCATGTGAAAACTGATTAGATGAAAGTTCCATAAACAGAAAGCGTGAACGCGACAAGTGAAAATAAGACCGCATTTAGTACACTACATGGGGATAGGATTTTGAAGAGCGAAAAGGTAGAAGGGAAGAAGGAAAGCATATCCCTGTCCCAGTCACACGTCCAGACAGCGAGACAGGGCGCCAGGCGAGTGCCAGGCACGTCCTGGCACGAGAGTCTGGAGGGGAGGGGAGGGGTGAAGGGGAAATAAGGAGAGAGAATGTGCGAGGGGATGTGCGTGAATCCTGTCGTCTGCTCATGACGTTTTAGACGGAAAAAAAAAAAAAAAAACAAACTTAAAAGTGAATAAAGTTTCACCATTCGATAACCCATGATCCTAGAAAGACGATTCAAGTACCATCTGAATCGTAGATCATTCTGCCACATGATGCGCGGAAGCAGCTGTGCGTATTATGCGAGGAAGGAGGCATGCAGGGGAAAACA
>CAJPEV010001538.1:0-60667 GCA_905338385.1 Darwinula stevensoni
AAGTAAGAATGATGTAATTTAAGGAGCTCGTTTCCGGTTGACTATAAGGATTAACAACGATGCATTCTCTGTGAGACACATTTTAAGCTTCGCTTAAAACATGGATTCGAAGACGAAGACACAGAGGGCAGTATGTCATTATAATGGCGAGGTCTGTGAAGTGAACCGGAATTCCGTCCAAATTCGTGCACGGGTTGACTTTCGCGTACTTACGTTAGCATTATATGTAACAGGCATACATGTAGCCATATGTAATTGATGTGTTTGGGCCAAGACTAGGTGTTGTAGTATTTGGTGCTGATGTACCTTGGAGTGATTTGCAAATGAACTCTTGTAACCATTAATGTGGTATTCATAGGATTAACATCACTTCATGCATAGGCATACCCATGCCTTGTTATGTGCATCATAGAAATACATGCATAAAGCTAAAGCTAGTAACTAATTTGTAGCTAGAGCTACAAAGTCATTTGCCAAGTAACTGTATTCTCATGTCCTATGGATCCACTTCTCCCTCTTCCTCCTTCTCTGTCTCTTTAACTTCTTTCTGCAGTTGACCATCCAGATAATCAAAGCATCTTTATTTGATGGGGGAAGAGGGTATCAAGGCAGTAGCACTGACAGATGCCTTTGAAAATAACATTTACCCATTGTAATAAATCAAGAGGCACCTTTTATTTTGCACTATTGAAGCTAGTCTTAAAAGTAGCTGTCACTGTTCAGCTATCATCCATGAGTTTCATAGAGTATTCTAACAGCCAATAACTTGGCTTGAAAGGCTTTCTTCACCTCTAGCCTGGAAATGGAAGGAGGTAATATCAAAGAATGACTTTGATGATTGATATTTTCTTGTATTGTTCTATTAAGAATAACAATGTATATTTGGCACTAGGGGTGGTTATTATTGTGAACAACCCTACAGTGAATTCTACAAACCCTACAGTGTGTCACAAAATTGGCGTTGACCTGTATTGATATTCAATGTGAATCATGGAGTTTGTTATAAGTTTTTTTTTTTTAATGGTTTTCTAGGAGTGGTAGGTTTAGGAAATCTGAAGCTAAAAAGTCAGTCAATTTTCACTATATTGTTTAACCTGCTATTATGTCAGTAATTTTCAGGTAAGTCATGTGAATTTGATAGCAAGACCTGAAGGATTCAGGAAGAAAATGCCAGCTGCACATCTCACAGTAGTTAGTGTGAGTGGCACCTTAGGAACGCCAATTTGTCTTGGGCAGAAGCCAGTAACTTTTGGACTGGATGAAACTAATGATGTCAGGATTCAGAGGAAGGATGTGTCCAATGTGCAGTGCAAGGTGGATTTCACAAATCAGGGATTGGTGAGTTCATATAGGAGTTAAAGAATGTTTATAAGTGATATCATCTTGAAATTTCTCATTATGACCAGAAGTGTTCAGTAATGCCACCACTATTAGTATAGTCAGTATCCTGAATCCCCTTGTGCAGTGCTATCTCCTGCCACATGGAAGACTGCATCAAAGCAGGTTAGCTCCTGTTTACTGAGTTGATTGAAGGAAGCCTTATTTCATTATCCCTCAAAGGAACAAAGGATTGTGGAATTTGCAGAAGTTTCAGGGTTGTGGGATTTGAGGGCAGTCTTAAAAAGGAGCACCAGAAGTTGACAAGCTCCCCCTTGACAGATACTCAATCCCATTTATCACTATCTGCAGTGACACTTATCTGATGGACACCATCACCTGTTGAGTCTTTGTCTATGGCCTGCCCAAGGATTCAGGATACAATCTATACCATCATTGTTGTAGCACAGGACTATTATAAATCTGGTCCTAATGCAAAACAGATTTTTGACTTGGAGCTGGAGCTTGTAGAATCCAGGAAAAATGTTGACTCCAATGGTAGGGACTCAGGAGTCCTACTTTTTCACATGTTTTGCAGGGCTATATAGGAATGCATGACCTCAAGACCCAGCAGGACTTCTGAGTCCCTGTGACCACTTTTAGAAATTGTAATTTTGTGGTTAAAGATGTTTCATTGTGAATAGTTGAATAATAAAAATTTGTTTTTACAGCATTTATATATTTTAAATTCAGGAATGAAATGGTAGAGGTAAACAGCTATTGTTACTCTGGTTGGAACCAGCCTCTTATGCTTTGCCTTAATTTATTTTAATTCTTTTGTACATGCAGATATAAGCTATATTCATGATCTGTATTTCAGGGTGTGCTGGAGAATCTCAGTGCTGCCCATCCAACACTGCTAAATGGAGAAATAGTGCGTAGCAAGAGGGATTTATATGATGGTGACACCATAACCATTGGGGGTCGCTCATTCAGATGGACATATCCTGAAGGAAGCAGGCTTTCTACTGTAAGTACTGATTATAATGTGATAATAGATATTGCAAACAAGTTTTGGTCCATAAATTCCCAGTCATGTTAACAGGTTCCACAAAAATTTTTATTTTACAGAAACCTTGTGAAGAAACAAATTTGTAATCATTATACTTGTTTGAGTTTGAAGGTCTTGAGAAGGCTTCATGGTCTTTTTGTTGACTGTCTCACCTGCTTCTCTGTACTGTAACAGGTGAATTTGGATACCAGCACAATTATTTAGTTGATGTGAAACATGCATGTGAAATCCAACCTCCTGGTTGGATTTGAGTTAATAGTTGAGGTTCTGGAAACTCAGTCAACTTTGAACCTGCTGAATATTTTTGCATATATCCATAATTATTGAAGGTTTTTCTTCTGCCAAAACTATGATCCATTCTTGTATATTTAAAATGAACTTGGGTTTACCTATTGGGCCTGGGCAATTCCAGCATTGGCCTAATGAGGAGAACACTTATATCACAGTTTCTCTCAAAAATATTTGCCAATTGAAATTTTCTGTGCAAATGCCATCATGTTATTATTGCTTATAAGGTAATATAATTTAGCATGTGTTCAACTTTCAGAAAGCTCAGATTATGTTTTCATTTGTGGGTGCATGGAAAAATACATTTTTTGCCTCTTAAATTTCCTTGCTAAAGCTACTTGCTCATTGCAAGTAGCTGTTCCTGTTCAATGCTCAAATACCTCAGTAGAAAACTGTAAATTTCACTACACATATTTCAGAACACTTGCTGCTTGTGTTAAAGAAATGTCTAGGTCTATCATCTACCTAATTAGATAAGCTTTTTGGGCTAAGTGGCTATGGCTTTCATTGCAATCGAAGATGTTGAGGAAGGACTTGTATCTACATTTTAGATGAAGAGATCCAAAGGAGGAGTGATGGAAAATGGGATTTCCCGAGCTTCAACTCTAATTCAACAGAGTAGAAAATCGGTCTCCTTCGGACCAGAGCTAAGTCCAGAACAGTTTGATCAAGCTCTGCCTCCTTCTGTTCCTGTGAAGCGTGGTGCAAAGCCTCTTCATGGTGCCAGTGCACAGTCAAGTCCTTGTCAAGTGAGCTTCCCCCCTATCTATTCTATTTCCTAGCATGAGATTTTTATGTATAGTTTCAGTGAGTGGGCAACCTTAGAGGCTTGTTTTGCAATCTTACTCACTTTATTTTTTCATACCCATACCATACTTTCTTTCTTTTTATCATGTAGGGATCATCACCTCTGAGGTTGACCCCAACACCCATGAAGGGTTCCCAAGCCATTCATATACAAGGACAAGAGACAACACCAGCATCAGGTGGAGAAGGAGGTATGTACCCATTCAATTATCTAAAAAAAAAAGTGTTGTTTCTCTTTATATTTTTCCAATTCACTGCATTAGCTTATATGAAGCTCAAATTTGTACACAAGTGTCTCTTTATATTTTTCCAATTCACTGCATTAGCTTATATGAAGCTCAAATTTGTACACAAGTGTCAAGTCATGAGCAGCTTCAAGATGAGTTTTTGCAATTTTCAGGCCCATGCAGTGGAGCTTCTGGTTTCCTTTAGCACCTTTTATAAATCTTAAGTAAGGTGGTTTTGTTCCCTAACCTTCCACCAATTACCCACCCTATCAGGCACTGCCATCCTTGATCTATCTGCAAATTTTAGCTTCTTGTTTTTATTGATGAATTTTGCTGATGATTTTAAGTTGTCCTTGGAATGTGTTCAAAGTGCTTGTCTTTGAGATATTTATACACAAGCTGACTCAATATTGCTTGGGCTTCATTTCAGGTATCAGGGAAAAATTCAGACAAGGTTGGTCTTCATTGTTATCTTCGAGTGTGCCTGGGAAGCAGAATGTTAAGTGCTTCTATGGGCAGAATGGCAGTGATAAGCCAAAGCCAGGCCTTGCCAGGAGTATGAAAAGAGTTTCTACTGTATCACCATTGGCTGGATTACAGCAGAAAACAGCTGCTGCCCTTAAAGCATCCGTATCCACTCCATCTGAACAGTCATGTGTGATGCCTCTGAAACGAGCAGAGCTGGCAGAGGTGAATGCATCATTCACAACTGGAAAGGAGTTGCTTGCAGCTACAAGCAAGATCCCAAAACCCATTATGGTAAAAACAGGAAGTCCACCTATGTCTATGAATGGCTCAAAAATGGTTTCCTCTCAGCGATTGCGAAGTCCTCGATTTCAGAAGAATTTGAAGTCCTCCACCCTTGGAAAATCTCTAGTCAATTCAGGAATGACACCTGAACAGAAGAGTACCACCCCATCAAATGCTACAGCTCAATCTGAGAAGTTTACTTCAGTTGGAGAGCCAGGAAGTACTGTAACAGGAAAAAGTACAAAGTTAAGTCCACAGCTTCCAAGAACTGCCAAGATGCAGTCCCCTACATCAAGTGGGACCATGACAAAGTCTCCAAAAGTCAGAGGAAGCCCAATTGAGACAGGGGATTCATTAGGTACTACAAGCCCCTCAGTCCCTGCTGTGAAATCTGCCCTTGATAAGACATTGAGTGCCAGCAAAAAGAAGACCAATGTACCTTCATTGATGCCTTCAGAAGAACCTCTCAGTAGAGAAGTTGCAAAAACCCCTGAACATCTACCATCACCTCTTATACCCCTTCCACGATCTGCCAAAAAACTTTCATTGTCATCTTCTTTTGACACCTCTGAATTACTCCCAACCCCTCTAATTCCACTTCCTTCATCCATATCCCATTCTCCAAGGAAGCAGGCATTGCCATCAATGACTGCATCCACTTCCAAATCAGTGAAGAAAGTTGTTACAGCTACTTCAAAAGCATCAATTACTGGTGAGGGGACACCAGCAAATGCCAAGATGAAGAATCAGCCTCTTCCTCCAACTTCAGGAGGTTCAGGTAGTCCATCTCCTACAAGGCGCATGTCTGCATCCTCTCGCTCCTTCTCCAAAACACCTGCACATAGCTCTGGATTATCCAGCTCCAAGAAGAGTAGAATATCTACACTTGCAGCCACTGATGAGGGAACTCCATCAAGCACTAAGACAAAGAAAGAGTCTCTTACACCATCCTTGAGTGGTCCAGAAGATAGTCCATCCCCTAAGAGGCGTGTGTCAGCATCCTCTCGCTCCTTCTCCAAAACACCTGCACATAGCTCTGGATTATCCAGCTCCAAGAAGAGTAGAATATCTACACTTGCAGCCACTGATGAGGGAACTCCATCAAGCACTAAGACAAAGAAAGAGTCTCTTACACCATCCTTGAGTGGTCCAGAAGATAGTCCATCCCCTAAGAGGCGTGTGTCAGCATCCTCTCGCTCCTTCTCCAAAACACCTGCACGTCACTCTGGATTATCTACTTCAAAGAGTCAAGCATCCATTGGAACAAAAAGTTCAAGGAAACGCAAATCTGTACCTGTTTTAGCAAAAAGTTCAAGGAAGCATATGTCTGTACCTGTTGGAAGTGCAAGGAAATCTGTCTCTGTACCAAAACGTAGTTCTTGGATAGTCACATCAGTGACAACTGAGAATTCCCTTCCTTTTAAGAGTAAGAAATCTACTCCTGTGCAGAAAAGCAGTGATCATGGAATACTCGCAGCCCATGATGATGCAGGCACTTCAATTCTCCTAAATTCAACTGTTAAAAAAGCATCAAAAACCCCAAAGAGTCACAAGAAATCAACAGTCAAAAAGAGTACAGCAAAGAAAGGGATGTTGTCTATTGTCAAGTCAGGTGTGAAGTCAGGTAAGTGCACCAGAGTCCTATAAAATGCTATATATTTCTTAGATTTTTACATCAGCAATACATTTTCCCCCTCAACTTTTAGGTCGAGTAAGTAAGAAGGTTGCCAGCACAAAGAAGATGCTCTTTGCTGATGTACTGAAGCAGAACTTGCACAAAGGATTCAAACACTCAACTGCTCGTCGTCAGTTGGTACAGCCCAGCAAAATGGTTCCTCTGAAGAAGAGAGTTGCATTGAAGAAGCTGACTGGATCTGTTGTGAGTAGTAATTACCTCTATCACCTTTATGGTTGTCATTGACTACCCATTCACCCTCAGGAAAAAAATAAGAACTGTGAGATCTATAAGATGAAGTTTTAGACTGAAATTCTCCAGCTGCTACCAAGTGTGAGACATTGGCTTGCAAAGAAGTATGATTCTTTTCATCTGAGTCATACTACAAGCTTGTTGGATTGAATAGCATCATTGTGTAATGTGATTCATGATAGGAGGCCTATCCAGCCAAGGCTTATGTTTTAAGTTTAGTTTGAGTCAAAATTTTCTTTGCCCACATTTATTCACTCATAATTCATCCATAATGCATATTGCCTTGGATCTGAATGTGCTGTAACATGTCCTCCACCACTGTGGCTAAGATTCATATACTCCTGGTTCATTGCTAAATTGGTGTCTTTTATTTTTCTTGTTAGAAGGAAAGTTTCAGTCTTAAGTTTCATTTGAGCTACCTTTTTTTGAGCCTTAACTGAAGTTTGGGAGCCTATGATTAGGTTCCTCAGGGTGTTTTATTTCCACTCCCTCTACTTCCACATATGCTAAGTAATGATTATATGAACTTTTTCAGAGACTGTGAAGGATGAGTGTCCCTAAGGATGGGAGGTATTTTAAATGAGTTGAAAGTGCTTGTTAAAAATCTTCTCTGGCAGGAAAATGATCCACCTCATGTTTAGTCTACATGTACCAATTGGCATGTTTACAGACTGTCCAAAAGTTGCTTTGAGATGGTAAGTCCTTTGTTGACAAAAATGCCACTTGTTGGATAAATTTGGATCTTCCTGTTCCTGTTACTGTTTCATATGGTGGACCATATGGTAGAAGATTTTAAAATGATCTATTGTAGGTTGTTTTACTGATCGAATTTTAATCAACACATACTTCCTCTACAGATTCAAAGTAAAATTTTCTGATATGGAGGTGAAGTAAATGTTATCTGACATTTTTGCCAGATAATTTCTCCTTAAGTCACTTTTCATGGAATTAGATGAGTTTATTGTAGCTTGTATGATCACTCTTATCTATCCAATTGATTCCAGTTCTTATATTTGGTGCATAACAGGCAGTGACAGAAAAAGTAATACCAAGCATGGAGAATTTAATCTGCAGTTTAATCTATCAAATATTGAAGCAACATGAAGAAGTCAGTTGATAATTTTTTTGTTAGTGCTGGTCTGTAAAATTCTCACTCACCAGTGGTGAGTACTTCTGTGGTTTGGCAAGTGAAAATCAGATGATTGGTAAGCAAAAAGCAAAGAAACACCCCATCCATGCTAGGCTTAGGATACTACCCCTCTTAGTATGTTTCCATCTGCTGCCTTACCATTTGCATGACTTCGCATCACCCATCATAATACCCTAGGTGTTGTGATGGGTGAAGGGCCTCTGTGGAGACCCTCCATACAGGAGCTGTACTTTTGGATATAGGAGGGAGGGATTTGGACAAGAATAAGTGTTGCCTAGTGAAGTTGGGAAAAAGTTGTTAGGGTTATGGTAGTGGTAGGAATGTAACCATCAAATTTTCATGTGGTAATGGAGTATGCTCCATGGGGGTTGCACTACGTTTCTTGCCCTGGCCTCCTGCCCATGCATCCAATCCTGGAGGTCCTGGGACCCCTGGGAAGCACAGGCAGAAGGCCTAAGACTGCTGGATTGAATATCATACTGCTTGGTTATGTTAAGTTGGCAAATAAACATGAATTGCTGGACTTTTACTTATGGGGAATCCTTCAAGATTCCCTTGTGCTTCACTTGGAAAGTAACCCCCTTAATTATCAGGGGACCCTTCCATATCAGGCCTGAGGGTCCTGGGGACCCCCTATGGCAAGAAACCTAGCACAACCCCTGCTCCACCACATTTCTGATATCCTCCAGTAATTATCCCAATACCAGTGCAATGATGTCTTTGTATACTTAACCTATAGCTATTGCTGTAAGTGCTAAAACAACCCTTGTGCATAGGTTTGATTCAGATCATGGTCCATGCTCAGCCTTGGCTCTATCAGAAAAAAAGATGACGTATTGTTGTTGGTCATACTTGTTTGTGTTTGGTTCTGTCCAGTGGTAGACATGAATCCAATGTCGCCAACATATATTACAATTCCATCTCCACTTGGAGGCATGGCAGCTAGATCTGCAATGTAATGCCATGCATATGTTGTGGCTACAGGTTTGGCATGTCCAGCACTTGTTTTCATGTATTTCCTTCGGGGTCAGTGTTTTTAAATTTTTTTTTCTGTACTTCCCAGTGCTACTTTGCTGGGTACAATGTTTGATAAATTACTTGCTTTCTCTTTATAGAAGAAGAAGACAACCAGGCATGGTGCTGTTGGCTCCACAGGCCATGCCCTCTCTCCACCTGACATTGTCATTGGAAGAGTGGATACCAGGAAGAAGCAGTCTAGTACTCCTCATTCTATAAGAAGACAAAAGAGCACCAGCAACCCGGTGAGGGAACCACTGGTGTCTGGGAAGAGCCAGTCTGGTACACCACAATCTGCAAAGAAAGGACTGAGGAAATCTAGTATCATGGTAGTGGAATCAGCAAGTATGAAAAAGAGTCAGTCCAGCACACCATGTTCTACAAGAAAAGGACAAAAGAAATCCATGGTGAGAATCACCAGATCCCTCATTCCCAGTAGTTTCTTCTTTCAAATGTGACCTGGGGGAGGGCAAATATTCTCATGGATTTGAATGGGAATTTCATTGAAGTTATTAACAGTGAAAAAAAGGCATGGGTATGAGCACTGCATTTCATTTCTTCTTGGGGAATCAGCAGCCTCACTTGTCTCCAGGCTTTCAAGGCTCTGCTCTGCTCTTGGTCTGCAACTCAACTCTGACTTAGCATCCCCTGCATGTGACTCTGGGTTACCATGTCCACAGTTCTGGTTCCTCAGAATCAATATGCTACTTTTCCTGCAAGAAATTTAGTTCTTGTGAGGAAGATGGCATGATTATTTCCAATTTGAAGTTATCCTATGCCAAAATTTGGATGAATATAGCTTACTAACTTATGCTTGGAACCATTATTGATATTACTGGGCATTTTCTTCTAGGGAATGGAGAGCTTGGAGCTGTCAGGAACTTTTCCTGTAGCTCCTACACCTTCTCCCAAGATGTCTACACCAGCATCCAGACGGTAGTATATAGTTTTGTCATCAATATCTATATATATCAAGTAGGATTGTGACAATGGTACTATGTTCCATCATTTTGTCTCAAAAACTAACAGATTTCCTTGTCAATTATAATAACTTCACTGCAGCTGCCATTGTTGCATTTAAAAAGAAAGACACTGCCATCTAATCCAGAAAATTGTACCATGGAATGATAAGTATTATCTGCTATGCTATATAATCTCTTGACTGTTCATATTTATTTTTGAAGTTATGTCTTTAATTTTGCAGAAGGGAGAGTCCAGCCAAGATGGGTACACCTAATATAAAGTCTGCCTTGCAAGGAGTCAGAGGCAAGAGTCACTCAAGATCCAAGTCTCTTGTCTTAGCAAGGAGATCCTCTGTCAAGCAGCTCAAACAGAAGACACGAAATTCCACCATCACGCTTATTCCCCAAAGCAGCTCTAGGGGTAGTGTAGAACTGACTCCTGCTTCAAGATCATTTGCAAAAACTCCATCCTCTGGAGATGCTACAACATTTGATTTTTCTGCTGCAGAAAGCCCAAATATCACTACTGATATCTTTGTCTCACCTATTAATGTCTCATCTCAATCCTCACCATATAAAAGCAGAAGATCTGTTGAAAGAAGGAAGACATTGACGCCAAAGGTTCTCTCCAGTTCAAAAAAACAAACTGTCAGCATGCACACATGGGAAAAACCAGTCAACCCACGAATATTTGAATTGAAGTCTGGGGGACCTAGCAGTGTGAAGAAGACCAAATCTGTGAAGCGCAAAAAATCTGCCCGAATCAGTGGTGTGAAGAAACTGTTTCAACGAAGTCCTGAGGCAGATTACTCAAGCTATGTTGATGGCATTGGAAGACTGATGAGGAATGACAACAAATCACCTCTTGCAGATTATGATACATATGTTGGGGCAGTGAGGCACCTGAAACACTTTGGAAAAGGTTCTCCAAAACCAGGTTATAGCCAAGTAGGGGGAGTGAAGAAATTGATGGGCTCCCCCAAGTTGCAGAAGTCACCCAAAAGTGACTACTCCGATGTTCAGGGTATTCGAAGGCTGATGACCCAACAGAGGACCCCTCCTGTAGATTATAGTAATGTGGAAGGAATTGAAGCTCTCATGCGCTCTCCAAGGACAGGGCTACAGGTTGATAAAGTTAAGGAATCTCAGGCTTTTGGGCAGTCTCCAGACCTCAGTGGGATAAGGACTTGGATGAAGACTCCTAGGGAGAACACATCAAGGCGAAGCAGTCAAGTTGTAGATGAGGTTGCAGAACTAATACGAAAGCCTCTCAGGTGGGATATCAATGTTATTCTATTTCCTTATATCATGATAATTTGATGTTTTCATGAACTGAGCATTAATTTCTTGCATCAGAAGTATCAGAAATGTGTTTTCTTTGTAGAGAAGGTTAGTAGTATTGCTTGAGCCAGCTAGTCTGTCTTCTCATGACAAGCTAATCATCAGAGTTCTTCCTACTCTGGTTATATCTTCTTGCTGAAAAGTTTCTTCTCAAAAAGTGCCTCAAATGTGTCCCCATGACAGCTCCTATGGGTGAATTCAAGTTCATGAAAATTGCAAAGTTTCCTGCCAACAGACTTGATTACATGTTTAGTACTCTGCAGCAGATGACCTCACTGATACTTTCCAAGTAGCCTATGTTGATATGCTGCTTCTGACTTTGCTGATCCTGGTGCAGAGGTGCATACTGTTCAGACTCCATCTTGAATTCATTCATACCAGCTTCCATCAACTTTTACAGTTATTTATTTGTGGCAGGAACAGCCTCATATCTCATGAGATTATTTATTGCCCTTTTGTCTTTTTCTCTTGGTCTGATATCCTTGTCTCAGCCACTAAAGTTGCTGCAACTGCCATTTTGAAGACATTCCTCTCTTCTGGTGAGGATGCCTGCCAACCTAATCAGCTGGCCTCTTTTGGAAAAGCTTATGATGACTGCATTATCTTTCATCGATTTCCATTTGCTAGTGAGATAGCTGAAATCAAGTCCAAATTCGAAACTTCAATCTGGCTCTGATACTAAATTTTTCATCATGACTTCTTGCTTTTTAGAGGAAGGAAACCTTGGAGAAACATTGCAGTTCCATCCTGACTGTTCCTTCTGTTCCCTTTTTTTCATCTCTGATGTCCCACTTGCCATTTCTTTCTATGTTCAGCATCATTGATGCTAAGGAAGCATCATTATTGTTCAGCCCTTAACTTAGTATGTTGTCTGCATCAATTCTTGCACTCTGCTCTTCTCAATTCTCCATCCGAGAAAGTTGCAGGCATCTGATTGTTTCAATGAATGTCTTCATAGCATCAGCAACAATTCTGATGCTCCTTTATTAGCCCACTATAGCAATTGAACCATTCCATTAATATTTATTTTGGGGTATCAGAATTTCAGGATTCCCAATGTTATTTGGATGCATCTTAATTTCAAGATGGGACCTTTCATTTCTTGGTCTCAATTCCATCTCTCAGTCCCCCTTTAGTTTGTGAGGTTTCCCTCCCAGATCCAGTCCTCTTACAGGCATATTCCAGCTCAATATTGAAGTTCTCTTTCTGTTCTTTCTTTTTTCTTGTGGCCTCACATAAAAAGAATTTCTTAGCATCAGAGGCACATATTCATTCATTCAAAGACATAAATACAAATCTAATATATATGTCAGAAACACAACTGGAGAAAGGTTATAAACACAGGGCTTTTCTGATATTGGTGTGGAATCTTTCCTTCCAGGAAAAGGGTGAAGGAAGCATCACCCTCAGAGGAGGATGATATGAGAGGTTCTGCTAAGAGAAGTAGAGGAGCTGAAGAGGCTAAACTTGTCACCCCACAGCCAAATCCAGGATCCAGTGAACCGAAGAAAGCAAGAGGGAGGAGAGGCAAGGCCCCTGAACCCTCCCCAGTGTCTGAACCCAAGAAGGGAGGTAGAAGAACAAGAGCTAAAGCAGCTGATGGAAGCTTGTCACTGGAATCTCAACACATCCTACATCCTACTTCAACCCAGGGTACCAAAAATACACGTGGGAAGAGGAGTCGAGCAAATGCCTCGGCCCCTGCAGAAATCACAAGGGTGGGGTCAAGCCGGGCAAAGAGAACAAGCCCAAAGAAAGCTGCTGATGCTTCAGAATCACCTCTAGCAGAAATGAAAGAAAGTAAAATGGCCAAAATTATTGAACTCCCTCCTGTCTCTAAGCCCCCTGAGAGAATAAGAAAAACAAGAGGGAAAACAGTTGACGCCATTGTTACAGAATCATCTGATGCTGGAAAGGAAGTTCCAACTTTGACCAGAGGCAGAAGACCAGTTCGAGCAGCATCTGCAGATGCATTGTTGGTTGCCCCAATGCAGGAGAAAACAAGAGCAAGAGGTAAGAGAGGTCAAGTGAAAACCTCTGACACAGCAGATAATGCAGAAGCAGAGTCAAGCCAGGTAAAGAAAACAAGGCAGAAGAAAGTAACTGAAGTGTCAGAAATGCATGAAACAAAGACTGCACAAAGCAAACCCTCTGTTTCTGAATCTCCTAAATCAAAGCCTTCCAAGAGAGGGGGTACAACTAGAGGGAAAGCAGTTAGTGCTACTGTTCAAGAGCCATCAGAAACTGGTAAGGGAGCCCCAACATTGACCAGAAACAAAACACTAAAGGAATCAACAGATGCATCAATTTCAAATCAAGAAACGAAAAGCACCAGACAGAAGAAAGGCAAGCCTGCTGCTTCTGATGTTGGTAATGATGGTGCCCCTTCAGCAGGGAAGCAACAATCTCGTAGAGGCAAAGCTGTTATTTCTGTTGATGTAGCCCCCCCTTTGGCAGGGAGGCAACAATCCCGGAGAGGCAAAGCTGTTGTTTCTGAGACTGTCAATGATGAAGCAGCCCAATCAGCAGGGAAACAAAAATCCAGAAGAGGCAAAGCTGCTTCTGTATCTTTGGACAGCAAGGAAGAATCTACTGATACTTCACAACCCCAGAAGGGTAAAAAGGCTACAAGAAAGAGAAAGCAGAAGACTGCAAGTGGTGAAGGAGATGATGAGGTATTCTCAATTAAAAACAAAATTGCCAAAGAAGAGGTTCCAAGCTCTCCTCCAAAAGCACAAAAGGGAAGGACCGTCAGGGCTCGCAAAGCTGGTCAGGTGCCAGAAGAAGATAAATCTTCCCTCCAACAGCAGGGCAAAGCTGCCACTCATCGAGGCAGGGGGAAGGCAGAAGAAAAGCTGTAAGTTCATGGTCATAATACATTATCCTTCTAATTAGTGGGATGGCTTAGGGGATGAAGCTTGTTTCCATTGGAATACAATTTGACAGGTCCAGGGTATCACCCACTGTCCAGATGCCATTAAAAACAAGGACAGGTGGCAGGCAAGTACATTTTTCCTCCCCTTTACCTACACGGTATGGAGAAACTCCTCCACCTACTCTCTGCATGAAAGTGAAAAGTGGCTCCTCAAGCATTGCATGAAGGCAGCCACAGTGTAATATGAATTTGTTTATAGGTATTACAATTAGTATACAAGAAGATATTTTGTTTTTGGCAGCAAAATATTCATGAAATGCCATTGATGAGAATTGTTTCAATTTTTGTCATATTGACCAAGACAATAGTTTGATATTTTTCTCTTGAAGAAAAGTGGAGGAGAATGAAAAATTGTTATTTCTTGGATGAAGCCTGTCTCCATATTTTCTCCAAATATTATCAAAACATGTACAGAAATTCCACTTTCTGTTATGTTTGAAAGAGAAAAATTGTGCACATAATGCACAACTTTTCAAGTGGAAAAAGGATGTGTTGTTGGTTTTGTCATTCAGAGAGGTCTCATTTACACTTACAAGGAGTCTTGGAAGTTGAGGATAAAATGTCACATGCATTTGGAGTTAACATTTCATTCCCTGACTGTATGTTAAAATATTATTTTCCTAAAGGCCAGCTCTGGAGAAAATGGTTTGGTTGTGCTCAGAGGCTCTAATGGAAGGAAATGTGTTTGTGGTTATTGCTGAATTATATCCTGAGGAATACTTGACAAATTGGGGAATTTTGGGTATAAATTTGTCAAAAGTAAGTCTAAAGGCTGTGAACCAGGAAGATAATCTAATACAACTATACCTAATACAATTCTAACACTCAGTCCACCAAACCCCAAGCACTGTAACATTTGGGAACAACATTTAAATGGGCAGTAGCTGCAACTTCACTACGAGGGTCACTCAATAAGTTATCTACCTGAATAAGAAAGAAACATCCGAGGGGAAAAATAACACTTTATTTTTCAATGTAGTCACCTTTTAACTAGCATTTGAATGGGACGGTAAGTCGACAAGCTTCGATCAGGAGGACGCTAATATTACATGGGAAACAGCGAGTGACTACGAAAACAGCTCACACGAACAGAGGGCAGAGATTATTCTCGACGAATGCGCGGATGCAGGGTACACGAAATGGTCCTCGCTCGTTTCGGCTTCATATGTTACATTATCAGGGACGTAACGAGCACTTTCGCACTCTCGTCTTCGTACAACCACGCCGTGTCGGCGTGGATTCGGTGTAGCTGCAATGAATCGCGGTCGAACGTTGAAAAAGGAACTGTGAACGCATCTGCTCCTCCTTTCCCAGAGATGCAAGAGGTTTTTATCTCCGGCATCGTTCCACGCAGAAAGTTGAAATTAGTCTCGTTTTCTTCCTTAGATTCTATTCTAAACACTGATATCAAATTCTTGATGATGCTACCACGGGTTCGGAATGGGGAACAGATTTTGCAAAAATCTCTTATCGTTACGCCTCACGTCTGAAATCTCCAGTTCATGAGCTAAAACAGAGACTTTGGTGCGACGATCCTCCAGTATCGCACTCTCCAATTTGTCACATGTTTCCTGGTCAGAAGCCTCCACAGGGCGCTCCGACCTTGGGTCTTCCCCACTTAAACTGCTTGCTCCAATATTTAACTTGGTAATAAGAAGGCAAAGACACACTATAAACGTTAGACATACGTTCATGAATCTCCTTAGGTGCTTTCCCTTCTTTGGTGAGGAATTTGATCACTGAACGATGTTCAACTCTCGTCAAATACATGACATAGACTCAGGCAAAGAAATCTAATGCGCTACCACTTCGAACGGACTTGAGCCACTGAGCTGGTATAGTGGTGGGGCACTCACGAGACCTGTCGAGACATGTCAAGTGAATCACTGTACCCTCTGAAATCCCCAGTTCATGAGCTAAAACAGAGACTTTGGTGCGACGATCCTCCAGTATCGCACTCTCCAATTTGTCACACGTTTCCTGATCAGAAGCCTCCACAGGGCGCCCCGACTTTGGGTCATCTTCGATTGACTCTTCCCCACTTAAACTGCTTGCTCCAAAATTTAACTTGGTAATAAGAAGGCAAAGACACACTATAAACGTTAGACATACGTTCATGAATCTCCTTAAGTGCTTTCCCTTCTTTGGTGAGGAATTTCATCACTGAACGATGTTCAACTCTCGTCAAATCCATGACACAGACTCAGGCAAAGAAATCTAATGTGCTACCACTTCGAACGGACTTCTCGGTGACTCGACCATATCACCACCCCGTGAGTGCTCTGGACAGCTCTGTACAGTGTCGTCCCACAGGCCTGTTGCTCATCCCTTTCATATTCAGGTAGATAACTTATTGAATGGCCCTCGTATTTGCCAGCAGCACAGAGGAAATGTTTGCATAGGATGCACTTGAGGTTAACAAGAAATAAAAGTTTAAACCTAAACATAATTTTAAAATTAAAATAAAATAAAAGCCCTTTTCATAAGAGGGATTTTCCAGACCCCAAGATAGTGATAACAATACTTTTATCCTACATTAACAATCTAGGGATAAAGTAAATTATAGGCTTTTAGTTATGAGGAATATTTCATGAAACAAAAAAATTAGCAGAACTAAATTTTCTGATAGGCTATCAAGAGAACTCTATTACCCTCCATTATCCATCCATTACCCCTCTACCTCCACAAATAAATATAACTTCTGCTGTGTGTATCAGTTTGTGATATGTTAAAGTGAAGAGTTTAAATGAGTAAATATCATGCATGCTTCTAATTTGGCTGCTCATGAATGCTTGATATTAATATTTTATTTCTTCTCTAATGAAAGCAATATGCTTTTTCTGTTCTAGGGGAGGAAAACCTGTACAGTCAAAGTCTCCAGTGAAGTCTCCACCAAAGCGTGTAACAAGAACCCGCAAGAATCATCCTTAATCTCAATCCCCCCCCTGACGCTTAGTTTCTCAGTCTCTGGTGAAGTGAGGAACTGCTGCTCTGTCATGCATTGACAAACTGCTTCAGTTTGGGCCTTGCCAATATTATAGGCCAAACACTAGGCCAAGGCCTAGTGTTTTACTACCCTTAATAGCCTCAAGAGTACAAAGTCTTATAATGATGCCTGCATCATCGATTTATGTGTTTCCTTGCATCCTGCAGGAGGACATGGGGGGTTCAAACAAATGCAAGCTGAATTGGAATGTTACAGTACCTGGAGTTGCTGATATGCATTTTGTAAATTTCAAAGTTCTGTTATGGTCTGTGCCAATGCACAAACCTTTTTCCAGCCAAGAGAGCTGGACTTCACATTATGTGTGAGCTCATGGTCTGTTTGTATGATTGATTCGGTGGTTTGGTTGAACTGCATGTGGTAAATGACAGGACTGCTAATGTCATGGCTTCTAGATAAGCTCACAAATCAATGCTTGGTGAAACCTTGAATGTACAGATGTCTGCATACAGATTTTCCCTTCTATCATTCTGTAGCTGTGTAATTTGTAAAAAGTGTGTATTTTTTATTTTCTCTTATGTGTTGTTCACTCTTGGCATCTGATTTCCTGTAAGGTCTGTTGCAAAACTGAAATCATGGGACATCAGATTTCAAAGCACAAATAGGACACACAAAAATTTGATTTTGAGGCACTCAACTTCTTTGCCTCTTCCCAATCCCTGTGTGACCTCTCTCCTTTTCTGATTGCTCTCTACTTTCACATAACTGGGAATGGTGAGTACGGCCTGCTTTGAAGACAACCTTGACTTCAATAACAGCAGGAAGCACTGTTTTGCCTGGCATAAAAGCTCTGTCAAAATGATTAGGTTGAGTAATTTGTCTTCCAGTTAATGCAGGTGTTAACTACTTACATTTCTGGATGAGAGAAATATTTCATAAGGAAATGAGTTGGTGATTTGAATTGAAGTGAATATTGATGAGCAAAATGAAGGACTGCATTTTTCTCAAGTGCCTCATTGAAAATAGACAAATGAAGAAGCTGGATTACTATGCACTGATAAGTTTCACCAGGGTGATCAAAATTCCAATAGGTTTTGTTCATTTTGTCCATTCTGAAAGAGAGGCTTTGATGAACATCTGTTTTTAAGCTGACTCATTGACTTTTCTCTCTTCCACTTTTTATGATGCAGACTTTATTATTATTATAAAGCATTTGTTTTATTTGAAATTCTCAAAAGCCTGAGTTTCAGTCCACTTGGCATGAATCCCCTGGGACTTCGGGCGGTCAACATCTGCTGCCACTCTTGCTCTCTCTCTTGGATGAATGGCACCAGAAATAAGGAGTTGGACAGTGTTTCTGTCCTCATATTGTGGTTCTCAAGCAAATGAGAACATGAACTGCTTTAAAGACAACTTGCATGACTCCAGTACATTGTCTGTATACTAAGCATACTTTTTTATGTATGATCATTTTTTTCTATATCATTGGTTTAAGTCCTTAAAATTGTGTCATTTGCATTCCACTCCTCCTCATGATTGCTTATTTTCAGAATGATGGTGTCGTGAAATTTGTATTTTAAGCAGCTTTTGATTCAAATCTTTGTTTCCTCCTTTCCTTGCTTTTATTTGAAAAAATCAGGATTGCTGCGTTTACATTTGTGCCATGGTGATTGAGATTTTCGCATCCCTTTCCTCCCGTTTGTGATGGGTATTTGGACCTCCAGGCTTCCTTGCTCTGTGCTTGTTCATCTGGAGTCTCAGTTGTTAGAGTCATCTTTTGAAGAATGAAGTGCATGAATCCCTTCTTAACCTGTGTTGTCATTGCACGAAGTCTGGCTTCCACCCGACATGATGTGCGTCTTTGTACCCTGCAGGGGTCCCGGTCATTTTAACACCTCCAATATTCAGATATATTGTCAAGATGCTGCTTGGTTAGGGGGAAAACTTGAATCACCAAAACATGTATACTATAAAATATGCTAAATTGTGTCATAAAATGTAGAAATGACAGGCTTTGATAAGGGTTGGAGGTGGTGGTGTTCCTAGTCTGTAGAGGAGGCCAGAAGGAAAGAGTGAACACAGGTATAGATGCAAACTGCGAGTAGTCTGCGTTGTGAGAATGAGTACTGCCATGTGATTTACATGCTGCAGATAAAAAAGAAAAATCTTGAGTATAATTATTTTTTTTGGCCTGACATGCTGAAGTTGAAGCATTAATTCTAAGTTCCTTGTGGTTTTTTTAAATTATGAAGTGAATGGTTCCAAAACAATGTCAACACTTGTGAAGTGTTTCAGCACGTTCACTGCAGAGAGTTTTTATACTAGGATAACTAGGTCTCCATCCAAACTAGTATGTGCTATGCAAAAGTGTTTTTAAATTTGAAATACTAGGAACATAGTAAATCGTTCCTCCCATTAGGAATCAGCTCTCCCAGCAGCAAAATTCATCCAGCAAGTTGCCCCTTTCGAGAACCAGTTTTTATGGATATCGGAAAATCATTACCTAAAGCCATTGTGAACATCTTTCTTGTCTCTTGTTTCAGCTTTACACACATTGCACAAAACATAGGCATTTAATAGTCTCATGGATAGGATTTAGGGAAACCAAGGCCCAAGGCCTTGGTTTCCCAAAATCTGCCATCAATCTGCCTTGGGCAGATTTCATCACCCATGGTAGCCTTCCCCCAGCTGTTGCTGCTGCTCAAGTTGAGATTTAAAAACACAACACTTTTTCACCTTGTGCTTCTCAAAGACATAAGAAACAACTTCATAACTGGTCCATTGGGCAAAAACCAAGTCAGAGCTGACCAAAAGTTACTTTATTGAAAACTTCAATTCAATTTTTGTCACTGGGAATGAAAGTAACAGTTCATCACAGGGAGGACTTGTTGTTTCTACCTTTGGCTGCTACTGTACCTTTCCACCTTTGAATTTAAGGCCACTCATGTATCAGAAGTGGGAAACAAGAAATCCAAGAATTCTTCATACATCTGTCATCATTTTCCAATTATGGTAGGGGCAGGGCTGGATTAAGAAGTTGCAAGGTCCAGAGAAAGTGGATTCTTGGGGCTCGCTCCAAGACATTTTACCTGGTGGTGCAAGTAGACCAGAGTAGCGACACAGTCAAGTGCTGGTGGTGCAAATATTGATTTGTAACATTTGCTACTTGACACAAATACTTAACGTTTTTAATTTCTCTTGGGGCAACAGCCCCCTTTGCCCCCATTTAATCCAGCCCTGGGTGGGGGTGACAAAACATTCTGCCAATCCTAGTCTAGTACTAACCAGCACCATAAGCTCTTCTGCAACTCTCATGAAGTTCAAGAAAACTTTTCTCCAGGACACTCCAAAAACTCTAGGAATTGGTAACTGCAACTATTAACACGTTGGCGACAATGCGTCCTGATGGCAGGATGCAGGTTCCAAAAAACGTCTTGTGCACAGATATCGAGTATCTAGCGATCACATATTGATCATCAGGCTCTGTAGTATCTATGATTGCCGTGGTCCATGCAGATCTCTTATGGTGAATATTTTATTCAAGTGAACATGAAAGACTCATCTTCTAAGGTAAAGCTTGTTAGTTTTGTAGTTATAAGGCCGATTTTAGTGAAAGTGGTCCCACGCGGCGGACAAGCAAAAATAGGCTGGTCGTCAACGTGTTAATCAAATGATTTCATGAAACAGAGTGGCCACAACATGAGCATGTTCAGTACTTTTCTCCTGAGAAGCAAGGGCTCTGAGAGGCAAGAGTTTCATTGGTCCTCCTGCTTGTTAGGAGAAAAAAAGCACCATTCCCACCCATACTTTAAGGGTACTCGAAAACCCCTTGATTTAAACTAGTTTAAATTAAGGATTAACCAGTTTCTCATAACCTTCAAAGGTGGAGGATTTCTGATAGGTACATGATACAACCAACTTCTCTCAGCAAGAGCTAACAGATCCAAATAAATTACACACTCAGAATTGACTCAGGCTTGAGATCCAAACAAACAATCACTTCAACAACAAAAAAAAGCAATACACCTACAATAACTTAAATGCTGCCCTGGTAACAGATGACCATGGGAACTCAAGAACTTCCAGGGTGGTAACGATTTTGGGTGACCTCTGGTACACCACCTCCTCAATGGGGATTGGGCAACATACGAAAGGAAATTCCTTTGGGTGTACCATGGAACCCTGCCAAGATTAAGAGATACTTCATTAGATTTCAATTACTCTAATTTTTCTCTTCATTCATTGAACTTCTTCCATCAAAAGCAGCCCAGCTCTCAGAGAATGAAGACTTGATAACATAAAAATAGTAACAGTAAAATAAAGATATAGCTTTCTGAAAGAATATCTGAAATTAAATAGTTTTTGAAGCTGAAAATTGGACAAATTTGGGGGGAAATGTGAAATAAGGTGCAATTGAAAATTTTGAAACCATATAATAAATAAAGGTGCAAATGAGTCAGCATAAAATATAAAAAAATAGTTGGATCTGTTGCCAGCTTTCCCAATTGAATTTTTGGGTTTGGAATTTTAAAATTTTCAGAAGTGAAAAGAAACACTTCTTATATTGAATAATGAGCCAGCTTTCTTGGGAACAGCAAGTCTCCTCACTTACAGTATATAAGACCATTTGCACATAAGCCATCCATTTTTACCCTTGCATGGCAAGCATGCTGTTGGGAATTTGATTTTGAACAAGGTCACTCATCAATGGATACAGATTTCTTAAAAATGACAACACTTCTGGGCAGTTTTTCTATTATACAAGGGGCACTGCTGAAGTAATGAGAAAAAATGTATTGTATAAACAAAAGTATATACATGTATACTTTTCCACCTGGTCTCCCTGGAGTATTCACACACTCTTCCCATCACTGCACAAGCTTCAGTGTTTCTTCCTTGAAGAGAGACATATTAACTTTTGTTAATCATCACTTCCCAGAGGTTCTAATGTCTTTGTTGAACTTGATACCATGCAACCTGTACTTAAATTGGGCCAAACAAGTGAAATTTGCAGGTGGATAAGTCTGAACTGTAAGGTGGATGTTCCAGCATCTCCCATCCCTGATCCAGGACAAAGTCCCAAGGTTTTTTGTGCAGCATGGTACTGTGCATCATCCTATTAAAGAATGACATCTTTCTGAAGAAGTTCAAGATTATTGAGTTTCACGTGTCCTTTCAGCTTTCCAAAATTGAATTATCTTGATGGACTACCTCATGAAGGGTGAGACTGTGAATGCCAACCAAAACATCCAGACATTGAAACTGGAAAGTAATTTTATATGCAAATTTCTGAACTTTAGAAAATTTTCATTTCTTCAGTGGGACAATGCACAGCACCATACTGCACAAAGACTTCAGACTTTGTCATAGATCAGGTGTGGGAGATTCTGTAACATCCATCTCACAGTTCAGACTTCTCCTTTTGCAAATTTCACTTATTTTGTCCAATATAAGATGGGTTGCATGATATCAAGTTCAGCAGTGACAAAGACATTAAAACCACTGTGAAGTGATGAGTGAAAAAAGATAGTGTCTCCTTCAAGGAAGGGATACTGAAGCAATGATGGGAAGAATGATGAATGTCATGGGAGACGAAGTGGAAAAGTATACATGTATGTGTTATACTTTTGTTTTAATAAGTTTTGACTCATTACTTCAGTTGTGCCCATTGTACAGGGTGATTCAAAAGTCTCTATACATATGGAAAATGGTCACTTTTTTAACAAACTGTCACTTTATTCACAAAACATGCTCTACATGGTTGCCATTCCTTTGAAAACACATACGGATGCATCTCTCCCACTCATGGTTTGAATGTGTTCCTTTAGGTGATTCATGTTTCATATCTATGTATGGAGACTTTTGAATCACCCTGTACATTCCAAAGGTTCAAGGAAACTGGAAATATCAAAGAGCAGAAAAGGACCAACTGACCTTGGCTAATGCGGCTCAAAAAAGTATGATTTTCATACCCATTGACCTCCCTTTCTTCATGTCTCCCTCTTTCAGCATCATTGTTTCCTGTAAAAAAATAAAAAATATAAAATATAAATAAAGGGCTATAAGAAATCTTCCCTTGTGATATTCCTTTTATATATAAGTTACACATAAAAAACCATGACTCTTGAATATTTATTATATTCAATATTATGATAGAATTCCTGATGATGACAAAATGCATTCTTTTCACAGACTGAAACAAAATTAGGAATTTGAGCAATCACTCTTGATTCATTTCTTGCTAAAAAAAAAAAATAGTTCTTCCAAACTGAAAAACTACATGTTTGTTTCTTTGAGAAAACTTTGAAATAAACCTCATTACATTCAAATATATATAGTGGTTCAAATAACCTTGCCTGATAGTGAGGGTACAGCAAAAGTGCCTCTGGCCCGTTGATAGCAGCAGTAGACAATGGCTCCCAAAACAGTCAGCCCACAGATGCATATGATGATTACCAATGTATTAATTCCACCCCCTGCAACAGCAAAAGTGGTCTGAGTCTAAATCACTGCAACACCTAAAGGACATGAATGTGACTTTTTGCAAACCACTGAGCTTTCATCCCACTTATGGGATCAGTCTGGGGAAACAGATGTAATGGCAAAATGTGAAGCATGCTTGAAAGTTTGCTTTGAAATGCTTTTGATCCATCTGAAACCATGAATGTCATGTTGTTCATGTGATTGCACAGCTCATTCTGCACAAAGCATTGCCATCTGCATTCATGCAACCTTTGCCTACATACCAAGGATATATCAAAAATCCACCATGGAGGGAAAAAATATTAAATTCATTTTCCTTTTCGAGGAATAGCCAACAAATCCAAATAAATTTTAACCAGAAACTAACTTTTTCCAAGTCAACAGGTGAATGCTTTAACCTCTTGAACATGTGACGCACCCATATGTGTCATGGAACCATGAAACTGATTCACATAATGCTCACTGGTTACTCACAGTGAGTGCTCACAGAGGGAGAAGTGCCACAAAAGGAAGTAAAAGTTAGAGGTAATAGTAAAGAACTTTAGCTAAAACAAAATATTATTTTATATAATACAAAATAATTATGTATTACATCAAGAAATTGTCCAATACCTGGTGTGTTCAAGGGGTTAAAAGACAATACCAAGTCCCTGTTTATATATGATGGTGAGAAAATGACAAATAAGGTATGACTTGAGCAGTTGAAGATTTGGCATTACCTGAGGAAGTAGTGGTATCAGGAGGAGTGGTGGTATTCAGAGAAGTGGCAGTATCAAAAGGAATGGTGGTATCTAGGAACTTTGAACACTCCAGCTTCTGGTTGAGGGTGATAGAACCATTCAAGAATGGGTACTTAATTGCCCCTTCAAAGAAGCCCTGTCAAGACAGACAAATGCCTCCATTAGAATCCTATCCCTCCCACATATTTCTCTACAGTCATTCAACTTTTTCCATATGAACCCACCACTCAGATAGTTATAAATATATCACAGGTGCATATATATCCAAATCCACATCCTTTGATATGTCAAAATGTAGATATGAAGGATATCTAAAACAGGGCCTCAAGGGCACTTGCAACTTAAATGTTCTGGTCTTCAACATGTATGAGGGCAATCAAAAAGCTCTTGAAATGCAGTTGTAAAAACAAACAAAAATAATAGAAGCAGCAAATTCATTTATTTCATCCTTCAAAAACTCATCAGAGCTTAGGGAAAAGGAAAAAGTCTGCTAAAGCAAGGTCAGGGGAGGACAGAGGGTAGGATACCCTAAAGTACAGTTGCAATGCATCAGGACAAACTTGGGAATGATGAAACCACAGATTAACTCACCTCTAGCCCTTCTAGTACATTTTTCACATGAATTGGTCATGTGAAACATTTAATTAGTAACACCTATCACTGGCCTCTGCGATCATGAAATGATCACAGAGGTCAGTCTTCATTTCAAAGGTGACACTTCTTTTGTCAAATATGAGGTGCATCGCTTTTCTTGGCAATTAGATCAGTCTGGGCTCTAGAGACCACTAACTGCCTTTGTGCTCCCACATTTAATTTTCCCTTTTTCACAGGGTCAGCTCAGTCTTAGCAGGCAGCAGTGCCTGCCAAGACTGAAACATGCAGTGCTCTTGTAGCTCTTGGCCGGGAAGCCTCAGAAACAGTTTCTTTAAATTTGAGCAGATGCTGATTAAGGTAGGAAGGAACTCAAAAATCAAGGGATTTGAAATTTGGCTTATAATTATTGTAGGGGGTCTCAAGCAGAGTGGAAGGAGGGGTCTCACAGTGACCTCTGACTTGCAGTTTTGCTAAAGTTCATTCTTGAAGCTACTTCCAGATGGTCATTTACTGGGTTTTACTAAAATGGCCGTAACTCCCAAACCCTTTATTTTAGAGATGTGAAGTCAATGCTTTTGTTCAGCCAGTTGAGACATTGCTCTTTGAATTGAATACCGTTCTTGCATCATAGGTCAAAAGTGAAACGTGATTCATCTAGAAAAGTTCAAAGTTTCACAAGTGTTTATGAGGCTGCCATTCCAGTCACAGATTAATTTCACACAAACACTAGCTACCATCATCATCTGGGCTAGTTAGACCATCATCTGGGTAAGTTTCTTGCAAAATTTTATGACTTTTCTTGGGATCATTTTTGAGATTTGCATCAATATGTACTCTAAATTGAATGCAAAATTGCAGCTACTGAATGTTCCCAAGGAAATTACTTGCTTGTCAAGTAACATATCAAATTCCTCTGTCATTCTGTTAGAGCAGAGTCTCCCAATTGTGTCCCTGACCTCATTGCCAGATTCCATATAGACCTTGCCCTGGAATATCCTCTCTAATGAGGGTGGTTTACTCCTGTTTTGTGCACAATATTTGAAGGGGATCTGAACTGCTTGACAGATCTCCAAGCAACTTTCATCTTTGCCAAGCTTGAAAAATTATCCATAACATGAGCTCAAGTTGAACACTGATATTAGCACTTCAAAGAGAAGGGAAAATGTTATTTTCTCGAGTTCCACTTTTCATCAATGAGTTTTTGGTTTTTGTTTCACCTTTGACGTATGATGCAAGTATATGTTTTTGGTATTTAATTCAAAGAGCAATGTCTAAGCTGAATGAAAGCATTGATTTCACATCTCTGAAATAAAGGGTTTGGGAGTTATGGCAATTCTAGTGTAACCCAGTAAATGGCCATCTGGCAGTAGCTTCAAGAAAGAACTTTAGCAAAATTGTAGGTCACTGTGAGACCCCCTACAATAATTAGAAGCCAAATTTCAAATCCCAGACCTTTGATTTTTGAGTTCCTTTCTATCTAGTTTCTATAAAAACACCAACAATCAGAACTTTTTAAATGCACCTTTTACATCTATATTCCAAAGAATTCCTGAATGAAGAAGATTACTGCATGGTCCTTGTAGCAAATGCAATTTAATCTGTCGATGGCTTGGCATAGTTTTTTGAGTCATTGATGCCATACATTTCTGAATTCACCTTTTTACTTTGACTTACTATATGACCCACATTTACAATCAGGAAGAATCAATGTATCCTAAAAGAACTGAAAAAGTAATTGTCTCACCATGATGGGCAGGTACTTTGAGTTGTCCCAGAGTGATGTGCTGGAGTGCTTGAACACAATCCTCAAGAATACAGGTGTGTTTGATAGGGTCACCCCCCGAATGGGGAGAAGCTTCTCAGGGTTGCAAACAGAGTAAACCCCAACCCAAGTGGGAATACTTTCGATCTGCAATGAAATTCAAGATTTAGCTAGTTATGATAAACAAGCAATCAGCCATGTCTATATACAATTATATTAGTTTCCTTCATCAGCCCAGAATGTTTGTATTACAACATTGATTAGCAATTTCGTAAACCTGTCTGGCTGAGGGTAATTTCATTCACGGTCTATAATAGAAAAACAATGAGAATATCGCTACAAACAATGCATGCCTTCTCTGTTGAGTGTTTCACAAGTTTTCTCTGTAAATGTATTTTCACAAAGACATGAAATCAAATTTCATTCACACTACTCCATGCTCCCATACCAAATTTCATGAATTCTGATCATGCCCTTGGCATAGCTCCTTCTTCATGATGAGGATCAATTCTTTTCTGGATGAAATCTCTTTGCAGTTTGCCTTCCCTTCTTCCAGACAGTTCAAATTATAAAAATAAAAATTGAGGAAGCTAAACACCTACACCCTATCTCCATGAAAGTGAGTCCATCCGAAATATCTCAGCCTCATCCAAGTACCTCATGACATGCTTGCTTTCATGAAGAACAAAGTTTGGGGTGTTATGATCTGAGACTATGCCACCTAACTCAAACTGAGGATACACAACAAAAGGGCTTACCTCAACATTAAATTTCATGTAGGAAGGAGAGCTGTAGATTAGAACCCCTTTAATATGGACATCTTCATTCATGTAGTCAAAATTGCAATCAATTGCATCCTGGGCAAAGTGACATCCAGTTGCTGCAATGGGAAATTTCATTTGGTAATGAGATCTCTCTTCTACTGTATATTATGCTTTACTAATGTGAATCTCATTCTAGCCTTACTTGGGGAGACCAACCAAGAAATCAGAAGACCAAGAAGCAACATCTGCTTTGTGATGCGTTTGTCCACCACTCTGTTACAAGGAGAGATAGAAAAAGGGAAAGTTAGAAATGGAACCCACTCACAGGGTAAAATATTCATCCTTGGTGTTAACTCTCATTTGCACCCTATATGTCACAACATGATTTCAAAAGTAATTTGCATCACTTTTACAATGTCCACCACATGCGTGTTATTCCATTCATTGCACATATTTTGCAACTCCATGAAAAAAAGTAACATGAGTAGCATGAATGGTGGTACAAATTTATCTGCAAATCACAATATTGCCGCACAACCAATAGCTTTGGAGGCTATGAGGAAGAGGAAATACAAGGAGGCCAAGGCACTGGGTCTAAGGTACATATTACACATGTACTTGTACTTACACAGGGTGCACAAAAATCATGATTTAAAAAATCAAAGTAAATAATCAATTCATTTAAATAATGACTTAAAATCAGTCAAACATATTTATGAGACCATCAATGAATGATGAATGCAGCAACAAAATTAATGATGAAAGAAAGACAATAAATAGATGAGGCTCATGCTAACCTTGTTATCATCTTTTCCAACCCATCAAGTAGTGACACATAAGCACCATGACCTGAAAGTGGAACATAATGATGCATAGTGAGATCAACAATGACAAACTCCATAATGACATCCTTATGGAACAGATACAGAAGCATGAGAAGACTTGAGATTTTGGTTTGGGATTCCCCTCCATTTGCTGTCTGCCTACCACAATCAAAAGATTCTAAGGGTTGCATTAAAGAAGGGGGCAGGGCAGGTGGGAGGAAGAGTCCTGGGCAAAAGTGGATTGTTAAGTGGAAAATTTCCTGGCTGTGGGTACTGTGTATGTCTGCTGCAATTATAGGTGATGCACTCACTCTCCTGTATGATCCTACCCTCATCTAAAACCCAAACCCCATTCCCCTAGGATGCATGACTGATTTTACATGTATTTCCATAGGTTGTCTATGGAACCCACTACTGAAATAACATGTATTAGAGTCTTGAAGAGAGCATTCAATTTATTGAAGGACTGCCCATGTAAGAACCCTAAAAATCAAGTATTGTATATGCTAACTGTTTTTTTGCATTCACTGATGTTAACATCATCTAAGACCTGAAGTATGCAATAACCTTTGGAGAATCAATTTCATCATCATCTCAATTATTTCCAATTCACTAATGTTAATATATTCACTTCCAGTCTTCATTTTTTTACCATTGGAGTTTTTTCAACATCCCACAACTTGTGACAGTGCCAAATGCTCATTGCTCTTCCTTTCCAAATGCAGTGTGGCTTGCATTCACCTTAAAATATTAACATCTAACTTTGTACTTAAACCAAGGCACTTTACTTTAGAAGCTAAGCTTACTACAAATTTGAACTGCTGGGTGGACATGTTTACACTAAGTGAATGACCCTTGTCAATGCTCACCTTTATCGGTGCCTTTAACCCTTTGAGTTGTTTTTTCTAACAAGGGTGAGTTTTTGCAGCATGTTGGGCGAAAAAATTGTGAAATGCTCAGGTTCGGTGTTAGGTCCTAAAATTAAACACATTTAAAGTACAAAGATGGGGGGATAGTATATCTCGGTAACGTCCTACCATTATATAATATCTCAAATCAAACCATCACTCCCGCTGAGCCACCTAGGTTGGGACGTTGTTTCCTCGTCCATGCTGCTCAAAAGGTTAAACTCAAAAGAGAAACTCAAACTCTGGGGTATCAAGTCCTCTTCCCACTATACACATTGCGATGATACTCTAACTAGGTCTTGTCAGCACCAGAGAATGCCCATCGCCACTAGGCCTAGGTCAAAATGACACTCATAGAAAAGACATGCAGACAACAAGTGCACCACACACTGCACGGAGCGTCAGTAAGAACAATTTAGCTAGAATATACTGAATGTAATTATCCATAGAATGTATTCAATCTACCTTGAGTAAGCGAGGAAATGCGCCGAGCCCCACGTGGAACAAGAGATTTAAAAGTTGGTTAGCCGCCCCCGCGCAGTCGCAGAGCACAGTTTACTGCCTATGATGCAAGCCCCGCTCACTCTGTAGTTTCACGGCATTGCACACGATGCGTCGCTCAGCGCCCGCTATTCGCCGGGATTGGAGGACGCAGAAAACAAGTAATTGAAGGTCACGTCAGTTACTTGTAGTAACTTGCATGAGTCGGCGGTGAAGACGTCACCGAAGTGTCTTACGAATTTGTCGGCAGTTTAGTTTCTTTTTTTTTTGGAAACGGAAGATGGACGAGGGATCCTACGAAGGGCTTGGATTTGGATCACGTGCAGGATAGCGAATTTCCAGTCGAGAGCCTGCGCGATGAAACTTGGATTGGGTCCCGAATTTGATTTTATATTCCTTTTGCTTTATCTTTGTTCCTTTCAGACATAAAATGTGGTTTATCATATACTTTTTAAATTCAATTTCCCCCATTTCATAAAATTTTACCTAGTTTCATATTTTAAATTAAAAATACAGATCCCGTTTTCCCAGGACACAAGCTATGGCTATTTATCCAAGCCGATGAAACGCACGCATGAGACGAAAAGATTTACTTGCATTTGCACGAAGAGATTGCATGAGATTTACTCCCACTTGGCAACGGTCCTCTTTCGTAAACATCTTGGCAATGACGTTGAAATGCACGAGACTCTTCGCCGCCGTAACGACCAGAAACCAATCCTCTGACACCGATAACAACGGGAGTAAACAAAACAACAAAAATCCTTCGCGAAACACACCAACACACCCAAGAGCTTCTGTGAAGCATCGCCATCTTCCTCCACAGCACTGCACCAGACGAATGAAAACCGGAGAGTAGCCACGAAGCCTGCTTTCGTCTTTCACGGACGCAATCAGTTGCAATCAGGGTGCAATCCTTTTCTGAGAAATCCAACATGCGCGAAAGGAGAGAGAACTACGCCGAGAAAAATAGCTAGTGACAAGCCTTCTGTCTAATGTAATCCATACTCAGGACCATTATCAGCCTCGTGCTTTCGATGGAAAGCGGACAGTTCAGTTGAGCATTGGTAGAGCGTTATAAGCACCGGGAAACCTGGTGTTAAAACAGGGTTGTCATTCATTCGGTGTTTGGTATCGAAGGGTCCCCTTCCAGCTGGACCCACGGCTGTAAACTCAGTCCCGTTCCAGATGGGAAACAGTAAGAATGTAAAGTCATAGCCGGATTGGTTCATAGTTGTAATAACCGAGGTGGATTGTGAATGTGTTTTTTTTTGCTATCTACAGGAACAGCTGAATTTACAGTTTTGATCCTGCTGGAAAATTCCTGTTGGGATTTCAAACTGGGAGGCATCGCAGAGATCGAAAGTGGAATGCATCGCGCATACCAAAGAACACTGGAGACAGGGAGGCCTAGCCTCGTGCGTTAATCAGTAGCTGGTTCTTATTGTGGACCTCGAGACGGTGACCCGAGGATATGAGGGGGTCCCTCCACCTCCCTGTAGACATGGCTGATTGCTTGTTTATCATAACTAGCGAAATCTTGAATTTCATTGCAGATCGGAAATATTCCCACTTGGTTTGGGGTTTACTCTGTTTGCAACCCTGAGAAGCTTCTCCCCATTCGGGGGGTGACCCTATCAAACACACCTGTATTCTTGAGGTTTGTGTTCAAGCACTCCAGCACATCACTCTCTTCATTCTGCCGGTCAAGCCCATTACTATCTTCTCACACCCTAATAAGGTCAGACTGCTATTTTGAGAAGTCTTGTGCCGCCATTCAAAAGGTTCCCAGCGTTGTATTCGGTCGAAAACCCCTTCAACGAGCCAATAGAGCGAGCATAAGTTGGAAAGATTTGGAGATCATAACATGAGATTTTTCCAACGAACACTCATATCTACGAACAAAAATGGGTCCCAAGATCATAACAATTTTGTAACTTATGATAAACAAAAATGACCTCTTTTCAACCCTTTTTAGCTGATTATATTGTAACAGAAATTAATCGTAAGTAAATATTCAGGATCAGGTATTTTGGATTTTTCTGAATAGCAGTCAGCATTATTGCCTGCCAACTACATTGATGTATTGACGTGAGAAACTATTTCAACGTCTGAGAAGGAGTATTCAGCTCTGACAACTATGGACGATGAGAAAACCTCTGTGATTGGTTGGAAGGAATTTTGGAGGATAGAGATTGCCGTCAGAAGCCATGCGTCCATCGTCCGCACTCGTGGAATCGGTCTTCTTATATTTTTCCGTACGTTAGGTTTCGAAAAAGGTACTTAAAGATACAAAAATCGCGCTTCGAGTTTCGCTTTTCGTACGTTAGCAATGAAATCGGATGTTAATTTTTATGAAAAGTTTGCAGAGTTTTGGGATTTGTTCAAATAGTTTTGAAAACGGAAGTGTAGTTTCGAGATACGGATGTTACCAATTGGGAAAAACTGTAATAATCCGAAATATGACTGTTCGAAATTCCAGAGGCGTGTTGCATTTGAATGGGACGGTAAGTCGACAAGCTTCGATCAGGAGGACGCTAATATTACATGGGAAACAGCGAGTGACTACGAAAACAGCTCACACGAACAGAGGGCAGAGATTATTCTCGACGAATGCGCGGATGCAGGGTACACGAAATGGTCCTCGCTCGTTTCGGCTTCATATGTTACGTTATCAGGGACGTACGAGCACTTTCGCACTCACGTCTTGGTACAACCACGCCGTGTCGGCGTGGATTCGGTGTAGCTGCAATGAATCGCGGTCGAACGTTGAAAAAGGAACTGTGAACGCATCCGCTCCTCCTTTCCCCGAGATGCAAGAGGTTTTTATCTCCGGCATCGTTCCACGCAGAACGTTGAAATTAGTCTCGTTCTCTTCCTTAGATTCTATTCTAAACACTGATATCAAATTCTTGATGATGCTACCACGGGTTCGAAACGGGGAACAGATTTTGCAAAAATCTCGTCTCGTTGCGCCTCAAGTTTGCCCCTCCCAAATTCGTTGTAAGCGACGCATCGAGAAATCCATAAGCACGATTTTGCATCATGTCCAGTTGTTCATCATGCAGATCAAATGGATGAGCAATAGGTCGCTAATTTTTTCTTCCGACTCACTCCACGGATGCATCACTTTCCGTCGTTCCTCTCGATTGTAAAAAGATGAAACGTAGATCACGCATTTGCTCATTCGTGGCGAGAAGGGAGATGTTTCGCATGAAAAATGCACATGGTACGGATGATCCAACCGGCTGATACGTGCCTCTTTTTCTCCCTCCCGTTCGAGGCAGAGCCGATTAGCGTCTGTCCACAAGATTGGACCCCAAATTTTATTCGTGGGGGAAAGACGGAAAGCCGTAAAGAAGCTAAGGAGAACGGTCGAGCGCGAATGCAACCGTGAAAAGAAATTTTCCTATCTCGTCCGGGCATAAGAAACTAATGCAAACGGGAAAACTTTGAAGGTAAAGCAACGCCCCTCGATGTCAGCTCATCCGGGGGAATACGACGTGGACTCGCAGATGGGAGTCGATTGGAAAGAGGCTAATGAAACGAGAAGTGTGTCTCGTTCCTCGTTTTGCGCGTTTCCAACTCTTTCATTGGGGAATGAAAAGGTTGGAAAATAGTCCCGAGAAGGACTGTTCTGTCGGTATAAAAACCTGGTTAAGATGACGATGACGGTGGCACGATGGTAACGATGGTCGTGCGGGTCTTCGATCAGCGGCGTACTTCCGATCCCTCCTCCGATTCGTCGTCTGCTGGACCGACGACGAGTCCGTCGATCGTGGCATCTGCTCTTTCATCGGGTATTTCTCTTCCAACTGGATGACACGATCGACACGGTCGCGCCACACGACAGGAGAAACATCCTCACAAACGATTCTAACAAGTGACACGACCTCGCCGCTCAGAGTAGGATGCTCGCTCTGACGCCTGATTCTCTGCTAAATTGCCGACCACACCATCTCGATAACGGGATTCGGGCAACAGTGACACGGGGGAAGACGCCATATTCGAATGGTGTCGCGCCAGGTTCTCATAAAAAACGCACAAATCCCCAGATACCCAAATGTCACGCATTTATCCCTTGTTTCGAGCTACTGCAACTAAATTTTCTTTCCTTAAGAAGGGATTTCACTACAGGAAGGAATGTTTCCCTTCGCCTACCGGACTAACGGTCTCGATTCCTTCGTCCGTTCGTCGTGGTCGCATGGAGACGTCGCAACCCTTGACAGCGACCCGAGTTCCTCCGTCCCATTCTCCCATCGTTCGCTATCCTCAACATATCACGCTTCCTTGTGCCGATTCCCAATTATGCTTCTGTCCGTCTCTCATGGCAAAGTAACCGAAGTTCACGTCCGGGTTGCATCCTAAATTTTCGATGACGAAGAGGACATGTCAGTTGCTGTCCTTGGGGGATATTTGGCTAGAAACCCGAGTTGTGGGTGTGAGACAATCGTATGGAAACCCAGCCCGGGCATACGGTACCGTGAACTTCAGCTTCTTTGCCATCGATGGTAGCTTTCCTTCCTGGATGACAAACTTAAACGAATCACGCGACTATAACGCGTTATACCGAAGCTCACGCGCCTATCAAGTCGTTCCTGATCGGTGGATCCTGCGTCGCGATCGCGTTCCGGGGAGAACGGCCGGAAGAGCCCTTCCACGTCGTAGACGTCTTCCTCACGCGTTTTAAAACTGCTGGTGACGTCAGCCGTCCTACATCCCTTGCCGTCCTCGAGAACGGGTGACCAAAACTCTGGACTCTTGCGATTCTTCTGATCGCGGTCGGCATTCGGAACGGGAACGTCCGAAGGGGGGCTGGACGCGGTTGCATCCTTTGTTTATTCCCGTGCAAAACCGGATGGGAAGGGAATGGAATCAGATCGCGAATTGGAAGTCTTCCCCTGCCAGGCCTTTCTTGGTGGGAGCAGAGAAAAGGCCTGGCAGCCTGGAATGCGCGAGACGGGAGTTCCCACACCTTCCCCATGGCCCTGTCTCCCTCTCCGTCCTGCCGGGCACGAATCATCCGTACCGTGTGCATTTTTTATGCGAAGCATCCGCCTTCTCGCCAAGAATGAGCAAATGCGTGATCTACGTTTTATCTTTTTACAATCGAAACGAACGACTGAAAGTGACGCACCTGTGAAGCGAATCGAAAGTAAAAAGCGACATATTGCTCAATTACTCATCCATCTGATCTGTCACGAAGTGCCCCTTTTTCATCGCACAAAAGAGCGGCGAGAGTCTCATCGTTAGCGGGCACAATGCGTGTGTCATCGGGCACGAAAGATGAAAACGCGCGCGAAGTTAGAAGCCAGTTTTTCCTGTCTGCATCGACTTCCGAAAGTTTGAACTTCGCTTGAACGCGTTCAAGTATCTATCACATGTGTAACAACCTTGGCACGGTTCATATCTTTTCTCTTTAGATTTCCTGGACGACCCCAAAAAAAGGATGCTCCGTGAACCCAATGAACCCGCTCAGTGCCTATTCCCTACTCCCATCTCCCTCGGCACGCCGACTGTAAGGGCACTGCGCTGCGCAGGTCTAACCATTCCCTTCAGCGGGACGAAGGCAGCTCAGTTCTACGGCTGCCGCTCTTGCCTCTCTTTTCTTGGACCTGTCCGCCCTTCCGCACCCGATTACAAGGTATTGTGCATTCTTTCCTCGCCTCGTTCTTTTCCTACTATCTGATATTAGATCACTGCTAGATGGCCACATGGGTGGGGGAAAGAGGCTCGAGACTTCTGTAGAGCTAAAAGTCGAAAGGACCCCTTCTCACCCTCGAGTAGCCGTACTCGTTAGTTTATATTCTCTCTCGACCCCGCGATTTGAGCCACATCACTTTTCCACGCATTCAATACGAAGACGAGAATTTCACACGCTTCTGAAGCTTAGAAAGTTAATATATATTTTTTAAATATTTAGTCCCATTTCCTTTGAGCCCATCCATTTGTGACATACGGCGAGAGGAAGACTTTGCTCAATCCTTGGCCAGTTTGAATCGTGAAATCAAAATCTTCCAAATCCATTTGTAATTAACCCTTCAACGAGTCAGGCAGAAAACGGGTTTCATTTTCAAGGTCATGGCCTACTCTTTTAACTTGGGCTGTGAATGAATGAGCCTTACCAATATCTCGCATCCAAAGCATTTTCATTCTTCATCAGTTAGTTCCCCTGGGATTTCGTTCACTTCAGTCACCCTTCGGATTTTTTAAAATTTTATTGCAATCTTTCTTTTGCTCTCTACGGATCCTTGCTTGGATGTGTCGAAGTGGTCCGGGCCCAATTTTAATTTCTGGTACGCGCAAAAAGTTCCCCCCCCCCCATTTTTTTTTTTATTGCGGAAAGCGTCGGTTCGCCTCATCGTTAGTGGGCACTATGTGAATCCCCGTGAATGGTCTGCTACCTGTCGAAATGTCCAGCTCTAACATCCACACAATAAAATGGATTCAATTACTTCCTCTTTTTGTCAAAGGCATGCTTACATTCAGCATTCACATCTGAAAAAAAGAACTGCAAATATCATGGTAAAAGGCCACCCTGGTACTTCTAAACAACTATCAAATAAACAATAGCCACCAATCCAGAAAACTCCAACTTTATTGAACCTTACTTCAAACCCTTTTGTTTGATGAATAAATGTCATGCAACTGCCAGTTTATCATTTTGATAAGAGAAGCATGTTTATTCGTGTATGCAACATTTCTCACTTTTGCTAAGTTTCAGTTTGTCAAATCTGGTGCAAAACTAGGGCGAATATTGGATGTGGGGAATCTGTGGGGGGGGGGGAAATTAAAATTGACACAAAATCGGTCAGGCAACCGGTCTGGTTTACGGGTAAAATCAAAGCACTCGGATTAAAAAAGAAAAAAAGAAAAGCGGAAATGGGATACGTACAAGCGCACGGGTGATAGATCGGATTATGAGGAATATAGGAGGATCACGAGGACGTTGAAGCGGGAAATGAGGTCTGCGAGACAGGTCGAGAAACGGTCGGCTCACGATGCTAACAAGAATCCCAAGGCTTTTTATGGAAAGTATGGCATATTTGGGAAAATTTGAATGATTGAAGAGAAAGATGTTGAAGGGATAGGATTCTGATAGAGGCATCTGCCTCTCTTGACAGGGTTCTTGGAAGGGGCAATTAAGTACCCTTTTTTGAACGGTCCCATCTCGCTCTATCAGAAAGCTGGAGTATTCCCCCACTCCTGACACCTCCATTCCTAACACCAATGCTTCAATTAAATGTCAAATCCTATTAAATTCCCCAATTATATATTTGGATTTTTGTAGGTTATTTCTGGACAATGGAAGATGACTGACTAATGGTATATATTGTGCGACTCAGTTTGTTTTCCTCATGTTCCTTCTTTCTTTGAGGGTCAGTCAAGTAAGAAAGCCTTGATATAAAATAACCCTTCCATGATGGATGTTTAATATTTCCTTGGTATGTATGCAGAGGTTATACTAAATTATATAAAATACTAATTTTTTAAATAGAAAACTTGCGTAAACGAATCACGTACATGCCGCGTGTTTCGCTTTCAGATGGGGAACGGAGGGTCCTCTCCTACGGAAAGGGACATCGCAACATGGGGAGGTCCTTAGCCTCGGCATGAGGATTATTGAAGGTTGACAGGGTTTTCCCTGCCCTAAATTCAGCCTGGGATTGGCTAGTCAGCCTTTATGCAGGGGAAAAACAATAGATCAATGTTCGACAATTGCAAGGACCACCACATTTAGAGGCTCCATTCCACCGGGAGACGATAATAAGGGACACCGACCTCCCTACGCCATGCGATTCGAAAGGGAACAATTCATGATCACATGCTTCGCAGTTACCCCGGTGGATGCGGACCAGTTGCTCTCCAGCTTCAGCCGTTGTGGGTGGTGTGGGCCAAATCACAGTGGAAGAGATTCCATTGGAATCACCGGTGGACCGGTGAAGACCAGGACGACCGGTGAAGGGCCAACCAATTAATGAAACATTCTTGTTCCTTTCATTGACTTCAGCAATGAGTTGAACTCTTCCTGCAAAGAAACATTTGAATAGTCTTTTTTTTTTTTGCTTTCCTATTCCTATACCTTGAAAATGCAACAGAAGAATGTTTCAAGAAACTACAGCTGGGGAAAGTCCAAGAATCATCTGTGTGTACAATCATAGTTTTATTCCCATATTTTGACTATCATCTAAGTCGAGGGGAAAGAAAAGGAAGCAGTTGGAAATTGGTTGAGTGCAATGGTTATTGGTGATTCCCAAGCCATTGCCATACAGGAATTTGCCAATTTACAATTCTACAGTAGTAGAACCCCTGTTAATGGACTGAAAAAAGCCAATAAATTTTGGCAATTGCATAAGGAGCCTCATTTCTTGCCAGAAATCATCCACTGAGCTACAATAATTACTTTTTGTGCGCTCAGATATTCTGGAATGAATACAGAAGTTAGGTGTATGTGGGTTCAAATGTGTCTCACCATATTGCACAGCTCCACTGGAGAGGAGTACCACCATCTGGAAGGCCTTTTGACAGCATTTGAGAATTGCATAGATAATGGCTACAGGCCCAAATACCCATGCAACTGGCAGGATGATGGCCAGATCTTAGTCACATCCACTGCAATCAAAACACAAAGCAGCATAATAAATGTGTAAAAGATGTTCACTTGAATTCATACAAAATGGATTGAACACAAGGTGCCCAATTCATTTTGAATAAACATCGACTTGCTCTTGTTGGTTCCTGGGATGTCCCAAGGACCTTCATAGTCATTGAGGCAATTTTAAAACACTGCTGGGATATTTGAACAACTGAGGGGGAGGATTATCATACCACATAAAATAATCGAGAGAATAAAGAGCAAGTCATGATGGATACATTATGATAAAAGTGGTCTCAACACCTGAATGACAATTTGACTATTGCAAGCCATTGAGTTCCATTCATGGGATCAGCCTGGGGAAACAGACGAAATATGTAGTTAGTTTGCTTTGAAACGCTTTGGATCCACCCAGATCTGTGAGCATCATGTTTATGCAAAAGCACAGCTCATTCTGCTAACAGTATTTCCAGCTACACACACTTCACGTAACCTCTGCATACACACCAAGGAAATATTATGGAAGCATCATGGAAGGGACTTTCCTCCAGACTTTCTTCTTGACTGACACTCAAAGGAATATGAGAAAAACAAAACTGAGTCTTATAATAAATAACATTAAAATATCCAAGTCATCTTCCTTTTTCTAGGGATAACCTACAAAAATTCAAATAAATTTATAATAGAGGAATTTCATAGGACTTGACATTACCTGGTAAAGTATTGTCAGAAATGGGGGACTTTGGACACTCCAGCTTCTGGTAGAGGGAGATGGAACCATTCAAGGGTACTCAATTGCCCCTTCCAAAGAACCCTGTCAAGAAAGGCAGATACCTCAATTAGAATCCTATCCCTCCCACATCTTTCTCCTTGATCATTCAAAAGATGTCAAGAAAAACTTTCCAGTGAGGCTGTTGGGAATTTAGTCATTTCCCAGATAGGGGGAAGCAGCGGCAAATTTTTTGAGTACCTAAGTGGATCTAAAATAAATAATTTGGGTGGCAACTAGTATGGACATTTTCTGAAAAATGAAAAAATGTTGAACAATGTAGCAAATTTATTTTCCATAAAATTACTGACCATCAGAACTAATGAAATGCAACTTTTATTATCTGATTCCCAAGGATTGCTCAGTCAATATGGAAGATTACTGGATTACAAAGAACGACAATTACTTAATACTCCAAGTCCCAAATGCAATTTGATCTGCTGATTGCTCGTCAGTTCTTTAACACAGGTAACTTTGATACCATTCATCTCTGAAGTCACTTACTACCAAGATTCTATGGGACAAAGAGCACTGCTACAGGGGAATACGCATGCCATGAGCAGACTTCCGCCTTACTTCTGGTGTGTTCAAACTACATTGTGATCGAACTTCATTTTTTTTCACATCTAAATTCGGACACCCGCGTAATAGGAATTATTGGAAGGCTATAAGGCTTCGATGATCATAATTATCACACTCATTGTGCTGTCGGACGCAAAAAAAAAAGTATCTGGATTGTAGGTGAGGAGTGACGAGTGAATTACAATCCTGGTAGGCTGTAGCCTACAGTTAAGCCTGGCTTAACTGTAGGCTACAGCGTGACCGGATCCAAGGTACTTTTTTGATTCGGACAACAATCAAGAAGGTAGCGCGTTCGTTACGGTTCACAAGAGAAACCTCCAAGTTGTATAGAAGCGTCTTTCTCTCTCAGGCGTTCAAATGACTCCAAGGGGGTAGACTCCTTTATGTTACTTCGAATTTCGGGTGGGGACGCGAAGGGTGACAGTAAGGAACAATGGGCAACTGCGTATGATTTATCGTACAATAATGAGGACAAATACTGGGGGGTGGGAGATGAGGGAAAGCTGTCTGGCGTTAACGAAATGCCTGATGCCGGTTCACTGCCCTTCCCGATCTGGCAATCTTCGACAGGAATTCGCCGACCAACACTCGGTACGGAGTATCTCTGACTTAGGTGACCGCTCGTACGTGACGCTGCTGACCGGTCACTGGCGACTACTGGCCGGCGACTCGGGTCGACGGCGTACCAGCTAATTACTAACTGTAGTGCGACTCGTCGACGGCAGACTAGCTACCACTGGCGACGAGGGAATGGCGAGAGAAAGTGGGCTAGTGAGCGTTGGGAGGAGACTTCCATCTGTAACCATTAGGTCTACTTCGTGGGGCTGGAGGACTACACAACCTCTCGTTCTCATGCTAGCATCGAACCGTTGGACTAAATGATAATAAAAAAAGCTTGTCAAGCTTCAGGTGTGAAATCCTCGTCTTCATATTGAATGCGTGGAAAAGTGGCGTGGCTCAAATCGCGGGGTCGAGAGAGAAAATAAACGTTAACGATGAAGGCGACTCGAGGATAAAGAAGTATCCTTTCAACTTTTTGCTCCATGTCCCCTCTCGTGCCTCTTTCCTCCACTCATGTGGCCATCTAACAGTGATAGTTCTAGTGGGGAAAAAAGGCGAGGAAAGAATGCACGATACCTTGTAATCGGGTGCGAAAGGGCCAAGTCCACCAAGAAAAGAGCGGCAAGAACGCCAGCCAGTGAACGCGACGAGCGATCGATCACAAGGCAGAACAGACGAGGACGACGTCCGACCGCCAACTGCCCAGACAATTCACGGCGTGGTGGAAGGAAAGGGGGAAGGCGGTGGGGGGGGCTTTGAGTGGGTTCATGGGGTTCGTGGAGCATCAGGAAAATCCCGCGTGGAAAGTCGTCCCCGTGCACTTTCACCCCAACCTTGCGAAGGTCAAAGATTAAATCACATCACGTGATTCTTGTCAATCGGAATGCGGGGGCGAGATTCCACTGGGGCGAAAGTGGAAGTAACCAGCAACAAAAAACCGATATACTTTCGCTCTGCGGAGGGGGACCGATGACGTCAGATTCACTCTGTCGCTCATGATCACAGAATAGGGAACAAATAGAAGCACCCTATTGGGGCATACAGAGCAGTAGCATTGACTGTTTTTTTTTTTTAGATATAAACATTCCAATGGTGGTTTATTTTTTCTTTGCCCCTGGAAAATTGTGGTATAATTAGCATATAGCAGAACTTACTAGTGAATGTCATTGATGTAGGCTACAAACAACAGTAATGCTAGGATGAGCCTTTTGGGATACCAATGGTATAGTTTTGTGAGTGGAATGAGGGTGTCATCAGCATAGGCAATGTATTTCTTTCTAAGGAAAAAATATGAGGAGAGAAAGCTAACCACACTATGGCAACAGAAGATGGTTGCTTGTTTTTTTTTTTTTTGGGGGGGGGGGAGGCAATAGCTACATAGGACAATAAAAGTCACTGAAGCTCAACTCTTGTCTCTGTTTTGGCCAACTGATAGTTTTGTTGATTGACAACAGATCATCATGTCATGTCAACGTTTTCATTATCCATCCAAAGCCTTTTCCTTTTCCAAGACATGGATCTTCACAATGCACAGCATTTGAAATATTTGGAAAATAATTTGTTGCACCATATACTAGATTGAAAGCAACAGAAAGGGAGGGCAAGATGTGAAAGAAAGCCTAGAGCAGAAACACCAAGAGAAAAATACTGGAACAAGGGTGAATGAGTCTTTGCATTCAATGCATAATGAATCAATTCAACTTTTCTCTAAAGAAATATAATAGATCCAAAGGACAGGTTAGACCAAAGCCAGTCCAATGCATGCTAACTGAATAATTTTCACATTGATCCATAATCAGAAATGGCTGACAACAAATGATTTCATGAATCACAATGATAGCCTCCAACAGGTCTCATGAAGAACTATGCCATCACAATGGGACTATGCGAACAGTAGACTCAACTTCTCCATATATGTTCACTTGACATCCCCAAAAGTTCAGTTCTGCATTGAGTGGAGTGAGGAGGATTTCCACATGATCATGGCCTATGCCTCCAACAATAACACTTGGTTCAGCACAGGGCGTTTTATCATCCAAAGGAATGACAGCAATACCTGTGATTTGGAAGCCTTTCATCATAAACTTGGATGTATAGAGCTTGCTAGAGTGGCGAATCATTGTTTCGTTGTGATATGGTTGTTCAGTAATTGTTCCTTGAATAAAGCATCTTTGAGGAATCTTCTGACTACTGAAGACACCAAAGAACCACCTTGCAATTGATAGAGGAAGCTGGGCTATGTTCCACATGTACTCAGCTAAACTGGAAATAATAATAGCCATAATAACTTCTAGAAGCAGGGCTCTTCTCCACCTGTAGAAGAGAAAGCCAATGATATTCTTGACTATATGGAATAATTAATTTTGCAGAGAACATTATGTAGCCAATGCTAGAAAATGTCACATAAAACATAACTTGAGAACAAAGTTGATTACTATTGGAAGTCCAATGGTTGAGCCCACTTTACACCTTTCGACATCATGTCAACGTGTCAGAGTATGGGAAAATCTTTGACCCTTTGACCGTAAGAACAGCAGGCCACCCTGAATATGCAAAAATAGGGGAGGACAATTCATGACACAGTGCGGATTTTTTTTAATAACAAAAATAATATCACATAACATCAATTAAATAATTAAAGTGAGAATAGCTGTACATCCCTCAGTAAACCCATTTATGGAACACCCTGTATATTCTATTAATTTAAAAATACATAACAGCACCATATACTCAAAAATTCTGAGAGTTCTAACCTAATAATAGTCTACAGTGTTTGTTGACTATGGGGAGTTCTGTCCTTATCTCTAAACCTGTATTTCATCACTAGTACTTTAACATAATCCTTTGTTCTAACTCTGCCAATAGATATATAAAGTTATCCATGACTCAATACAAAGTTGTTAAAATCCAAACACAGGTTGCACATTTGTTTGACATCAACACATGCCCATAGGAATTTCAGATACAGGGTGACTCAAAAGTCCTTGGACACCTATTGAAAAAACCGTTGGACAAGTGATAGCCAGGTGATTTTTTGAGTGAAGCAACATCTACTACAGATCTATTTGCCTTCCAAGTTCCAGGTCGAAAGCTCTTGATATGGTTCCCAAACATCAAAGAGAAGCAGTGATTTTTCAAAACCAGAGTGGTCTTCCAGCAAGCAGGATCTGAAAGCTCACCAAAACCCCTCAATCTACATCATTATTATAACAGCATTATTTGGCGATACAATGAGCTTGGATCAGCAGCAGATCGCCAAAGAAGTGGACGTCCTTCCGTGTTCCAGGATAAGAAGCTCCAGAAACGAGTCAGGCAAATGCTATACCGAAATCCAGAGCATTCTGGAAGAAAGCTTGCGCAAACCTTGAGAGTGGACAAAGAGATCTTGTGAAGAAACATCAGAGGAAAGCTCTGTATGAAGCCTTTTAAAAAACAAAAGGTGCAGCTGCTTACAGAGATCAACAAGAAGAAACAAGTTCAAAGGTCCCGCCAGTTGCTCAAACGGTTTAACCAGTCCTCATTCCAAAGGATTGTTTTTTCTGATAAACAAATTTTCACTGTAGAGCAAGCTTACAACCCCCAAAACAATCGTCTCTGGGGTAAAAAGCTTTCCTCTTTCAAGTCTCACCAGCGATATGTCCATCGAGTTCAAAAACCAGGCAGTGTGATGGTGTGGGNCAAAACGTCTGAAGCAGGTTATTGCCTCAAATTGTGATATTTTTGAAACATAAAAGCATGGTTGGTTTAGTTTTTTGTGGTCTTTGCACTGGTCAAATCAGAAATTAAATTGGTCTTCATTAGAGAATGCTACACTTGATTAAAGGTGTCCAAGGACTTTTGAGTCACCCTGTAAGTGAGAAACATTCATACCCCCTGCAGCTTGAATTCCCTCCCTTTGCCTACAATTTGAAATTGATGGTTTTTGAGACCTATATATTCCAGAGGAAAACAGGACACCCTGTCCATTTGCATTTTTAGACCAGACGTTGGTGTAATATAGTTTAACACTAGGACTAGAGTGGTCAATTAGACTGCAGCATTAAAAGTAGTATAAAGCCATTATTCAGTAATATTTTATTCACTTTTTCGGATGTTATTTGGCATGTTCAAAATGTTGATATCAGATAGGAAAAGTAAAAGCTGCAACCTTAGTTGCGAAACAAGCAGAGTGAAGAGCATAAAAAATTGGCAAGCTGTCAAAATGATTTCTTTGGTACTTCTAGTGTTGAAAAGGAAGACTGAATTTCTTGTTATATTCGTGTATGTGATGTAGGGGGCTGACTTTATGGCAGAGTAGGAAATTGCCTCACTTAATCTATCCAAATAAATTCTTCCTCCATACAATATTCCTAGTAACATGGGACTTTACCCTAAAAGTAGCTTCTAGTAGGGGGCATTATCTGCCACAAAAATTGCCCCATGAAGGAGTCAGCCTCTAAAGTTGAAACTGCGGGTGAATGCTCTGAATTGGGATGTATTGTGAAATTTTCTTCCTTCAAATAGCACCCCTTGTAAGAAAGCAGCAATCAATTTGAAGTATTTTTGAGGAGTGGGAGGATTGTTAGCTTCTCTCCTCTTAGCATCTTTTGTAACACAACTGCAACTACCATTCAGCTAAAAGGGAAAAACATTGTAAAAGCAACCCTCTCCCTCCCCTTCCCCAAGAAAATGTGCCCCAGGGGGCTTCTCTCCAAAAGTATGAATTTTCCTCAAATGAGCATCATGAAAAATACTTTGTAACAAGTTATACCTTTCCATCATGTCTGAAACATGCTTGTAATTAGCATCAGCCAGTTACTCATAATCATCTACTTATATTAGTAGGGCTGTACCAATGTATAGGCAACCATCAGTATAGGCTGCCAGTGTTGCACCATCAGCCATCAGCAGAAGCCCAAGCTGTTGATGCTAATGCCCAAGAAGGGGCAAAGCAAAAAAAAAACAACAAAAAAAACGACGGCGTATCCGATATGCATCTAGTAAGATAATGAAAGGAAATCAAGGCTGTGTTCATGATTGACTCAAATGACTAATGTATACAGTACTTTCAGCATTTGGTGTAATAAGTGAGGAACTGTACCCATCCAGTACCACGCCTTACGTCCCTTTTTGAGAAATCGGATTATACTGCATGTTTCTCCCTCATTCAGATTTCCTATCGATGCATACTTTCTTCGTGTAACTTTGACTCATGCGCTGACACATGGGCCAGGGCATCATCCGATCTATTTAAACCACCACCGTATTTATATAACACGAGCAAATAGTCGGTTTATAATGTAGCATCGGGTGAAGATATACCCAAATGCGTGGTAAGAACCCAGTCAAAGGCACACGTATACATACGCCCTTTAACCGCTCTGCAGTTTGCTCCGAATTCGATGGCAAGACCTCTGACTTCCCTGGATACCAACTCCTATTAGGCTTTTGTACAAACATGCCCTACATATGATTATAAATAGCACTATTTTTATATGTAGGCCTATTACTATGTAATATTCGTCAGCAAAACAACTTTGAACTCCAATAACGATTCAATTTCGGATCTTCGAATTTCAAGCTGATCCATTTGTTCAACTTCACTCAATGGCGAAGCCGCGGCGAAACAGATTTCACTGGAGCACTAGTAGGAGAAACGAAAGAACCGCAGCGGCGTTGCTTGAAACACCTAAGTTAGAGTAAGTTGCGAGCAGGAGCTATCGCTAAGACACCCTTGGGAATGAAAGGGAGAGCATGTGTAAGTTTGCCCCGGGTCGTTACGCCCCCAAAGGAGTCAGGTCAGAGAGGACGCCCCGGGCTGTGCGCGGCCTCCATTCCCGTTGTTGTGAAGGCCCAGGAAAAGTGGAACCTCTTCGCGCTGCACTTGCACCTATCCCACATGCTCTTACCCGAGCCTGATGCTTGATATGAAATATTCGCGGATGTCCCCAACTGAGCGATTGAAGGGCATCTGAACCGTATTGTAAGTTGTCATAATACTCGTGGGCATTTTTACACACGTTGCTGGAATGCCTTTTTTTTTTATTTTGCCTGGACGTTTTTTCGGTGGACTTTAAGAAAGAACTCATGAAAGTACATTTTCATAAATTTCTCTCGTGCAAAATAACTATTGAAGTCTTACATATGCTACACAGAGTGTGACCCACGTAGAGCATAGGGCGAAAAATGAGAAGATTCTCACACCAATCTGAAACCATCTAATAACCACTTATAGACCAGCAGAACCTTGTTTCCTGTGATTGCTATCTATAAACCAGCTGCAGACCATCTACATTGAAATTTGAAACTTATTACCCTATTAATCATTTCTTTTAAAATAATATTTTTTTCTTAAACAGATAATCGGTTTAAATTTATGCATATCAAAATGTGAATAATTATGATTACAGACTCCCGAGGTAATCCAAAAAGTAATCCAGCTATATACCAGCTAGGTCAAGAGGAATCCAGCTGGAATGTTGGAAACCACTCCCAGCTGGAACCAGTGGAGGTCACTGCGCATGGACGTAGGCGCTTCAATTTCCCTTTTTCTCGTCCAGGAGTAGTTCAGTGGTCAACTCACGGTGTGGATGAAGGTCGAGAACGGCTGGATCCTCGAAAGTCATTCGGATTTTCTTCGCAATAGGCTGTGATTCTCAGTGTACGAGTGAGAAAGAGCGCTGAGACTTTTCTACAATATTTCCAGTTGCATAAGTTTTCGGAGCTAATTCAATGGCAGCGATGTAAATTAGAACGATGTAAATCGGAAAATGACTAGTTCCTCCTGCTAGGAATCTGCTTTCCCAGCAGCAAAAATCGCCCCGCAAGTCATCCCTCTCAGGAACCAGTTTTTGTGTTTCTGTCCGTTTTGAGTGGTTGCAGAGTGCTTCAAATCTGCAGGCACGCCGCAAAACTTTGTGGTAATCGATATCAGAAACCCATAAGCCGTATGAACACCGTCTAACATGCGTCTCGTTTCTTACTCCGTTTCAGTTTACTTTTGCATATTACATGAAACGCAGGCATTTAATAGTCTCAGGGATGGGATTTTGAGAAACCAGGACTGTCCTCAGGCGGATTTCATCACCCATGGCGTCCTTCCCCCATCCCCCCTTGATGGTTCTAAATCCACCACAGGTCGACAAAGTAGTGAATAGACTGAAGTATGGCTGTAGTGAAAAAGAAAGAATTAATTCAGAACCTGAAAATTATTTCATATTATGAGCTTCTGCTGCAACTCAAGTTCATCCAATACAGGGTGTCCCATAAGTAATAGCACTCTATGCACACCAAAAGTATTTATTTTTGATCAACAAAGACCAAATACCAAATACTTTCCATTCTCTGAGCATAAAAACCTTCGTTTTCATGTAAAAAAAAAAACCACATAACACAGTTTCACTGTGTGCTTTTCAATGACATAAGAGACAACTTCTTAACTGGTTCATTGGTAAAAAAAAAAAAAAACGAGTCAGATCTGACCAAATATGACATAACTGAAAACTCTGTTCAATTTCAATGTTCAATATCACTGTGGGAATGAAAGTAAAAGTTCATCTTAGAGAGAAGACTTGCTGCTTCTACCTTTGGCAATTATCAAACTGCTCTTGGATCAGAAGGGGAAAACAAAAAATCCATTCTTTATACATCATTTTTTCAATTATGTTAGGGGTGACAAAAACATTTTGCCAATCTTAGGTCTAATACTAACCAGCAGTTTAAATCTCTTCCATGACTCTCAAGAAATTAAAATAAAAACCTTAATTCCAGGCATCCTCCAGGAGTGGAGGATGCCTGGAATTAAGGAACTGGAACTGCAACTATTAATCAAATATGTTTTCATGCAACAGAGTGATCATAGAAGTACTGAACATGAGCATGTTCAGTACTTCTATCCCGAGAAGCAAGGGCCCTTTCAAGAGTTTCATTGGTCCTCCCCGCTTATTAAGAGAAAAAAGCACCATTCCCACTCAACATTTAAGGATACTTGAAGACCCCTTGATTTAAATTAGTTTAAATTATGGATTAACCAGTTTTTCATAAACCCCCAAAGGAAGACGATTTACATTTTTTTTACAGGTATGCAACCAACTTCTATAATTTAGGACCACTTGACATAGAATGGCCCAGATGTCACACAGCTGTAGTTAGAGTAAACTGCACACTTTTTAGGCCAGTATGAAGCCATACTAATGGGACTCTCCCCTTTAGCTGATTTGAATTGAACCACAGCCCATTGAGTTTACTTAGATGCACCAGACACATTGATTGCCATGTTGTTTATGCTATTCCACAGGGCATGCTGGGCATTCAGCATTGCCAACCATAACACACATTCACACAAGCTTTATAAACATAACATTGAAATACACTGACCATCAATTGAAGTGAATATTTTACATTTTTCCATTTAAAAGTAACTTGGATATATTTTTTGTTGTGAGATAAATGACAGGCAATTCATTTCAACTAACAATTCTACAGAATTATAAATTTAAAACATTTATTCTGTTTTGACACATTTTTAATAACAGGTAACAACAGAATCCTTCAACTACTGAAAATACAAAATATCCACTTCAATTGATGCTCTGTGTATTAAGAAGTCATCACCATTTTTCACATAGCAACTTGGTTTTCATGGACTGAACAAAATTGTTCAACAAAGAGCAACACTGAAAAATGTGAAAAAAAACTTAGTCACTCAAGAGAAGAATGCAAATATTAGCATCTTCCTTTTTCCAGCAAAAGCTGACAGATCCGAATAAATTACTCACTCAAACTTGACTCAAACCTCTTAGTCAAGCTAACGAGCAATCACCTAAAAAAAAAAAAAAAAAAAAAAAAAACAAGAGACAAGACTGAGATCTGCTTCTATACAAGGAGAGAAATCAATAGACCTACAATAATATACAAGCTGCCAAGGGAAAAGTTGACTGGAAACTCAACATTCAGGGTGGTGACAATATCTGACCATTTCAGGAGTCATCTGGCCCACTGCCTCTTTCTTGTGGGGATTGAGCAACGGATGAGAGAAAACTCCATTGAGTATACCATGGAACCCTGCCAAAATTAAGAGATGCCTTCATTAGATTTCAATGACTCTTACATTTTTCTTTTCATTTATTCAACTTCTTCCATCCAAAGCAGCTTAATTCTCATGGAGAATATGACTTGATAACAAAGCAACAGTAACAAATATATTGCTTTCTAAAAGAATCATACATGCATCTGAACCTAAATGATCGATTTTGAAGGTAATGTGAAAATAGGATAAGATTGAAACTTAGTGAAATTATGAAAGGTGCAAATGGGTCAGCATTAAAGACACCAAAAAAGTTGAATTTGTTACCAGTTTTCCAGATTTGAAGAATTTTCAGGTTTGGATTTTTTACATTTTCAAAAGTGAAAAGAAAAACTTTTCCTATTGAGTAATGAACCAGCTTTCTAAGGAACAGCAAGTCTCCTCATTTACAGTATATTAGAACAGTCACATGCAAGCCATCCACTTTTGCCCTTGCCATCATGAGTGACATGTATGCTGTAGTGCAGTTATGTTTGGAACATGGTCACTCATCAATGGAGATAATCTGATTGCTTAAAAAAAGGATAACACTTCACCGGCAATTTGTCTATTATGCAAGGGGCATTACTAAAGTAATTAGACAAAAGAAATTTCTAAAAAAGGACTACACAAATACCTGCATACTTTTCCATTGGTCTTCCCCAACATTCATGCATTCTCATCATTGCTGACACCATGCAACCCCACTTAAATTGGGCCAAACAAATGAAAATCACAGGGGAATAGGTCTGAACAGGAATAAGTCTCAAGTGGATGATGATTTCTGGTGGGCCAAACTTCAAATATCTTCATAATTTGCCCTGAGGGGACATTTTTGAAAAGTAGGATCTCCACTCAGCAATTGAACAGGTACTTCTGCTCCAAGTTTCAGCTTTCTTCCGTTCTCTCTTTCATTGGATCAAAAAATATTCTTGAAATTCGCCTTTTGCAAAAAAAAAAGTGCACTCAGGGGGGTTACCTAAAAAGTAATGTGTTTGCAGAAATCAGCACTTGGAGAACTAAATGCCTACCAAGTTTCAGCCTTATCTGTTTGCCCTTTTCACTGGTGCAAAAATATTATTGGGGAAGGAAACCCAGCCAAAAGCTATGTCCTGAGGGTATGCACCACAAAAGTGGAGTTTTTTCTGAAGTCAACATCACTTCAGTTATGCATGCATCGAGTTTCACCTTTCTATATCTGCCCAATTCAGTAGGACAAAGAAATTATTTGAAAACGTCACCCTAAAAAAATATGCCTCCAGGGGATATATCAAAACTCGACATTTTTCCTGAACTCCTTATCTCAATAGTCACATTCTTGCAAAGTTTCAGATTTCCATGTCTCTCTGTTTGACTGAATCAAATATATAGCTTTGAAAATATCTTCCCCCAAATTGGATGCCCCCAGGCCATGTACCTCCAAAATTGGAATTTTTCTGAACTTGGCATCCCAAAAGGTACTTGTGTACCAAGTTGCAGATTTCTAACTTCTCTGAACATGGTTAGAATTAGCATGTCAGTCACTCAGTCACATTCATCTATATATCTAAAATATATAGACGATTGTGACTGACCAAGTGACCAAGGGTGATTACAAAAAAGCTCCACTGTTCTCAAAGGGGAGAACGAATGATTCGTACTCATATGTCCTATGCACAGTTCAAAGAATTGCTCTGAGAAAAACTCAGACAATCTTCTCAACACCTCCTATATGTCCAATATCAAAAGTTTATCAATCTTATATTTTTTCCTAGAATAAACAAATCATACTTTCTCCCCTTCAAAAATGGTGGAGCGTTTTTGCAATCACCCTTGGTCACTGGGTCAACAACAGCGCCCTCTATCGGGATGCAGCGCCATCTTGTGGAAGTGAAAAAAATCACTTAGATTTGTGAGCCTCTCTGTCATGTATCAGCTGGATCGAACTGTCCCTTGAAAAATTAAAGTTGAAAAGTTCATTGAATTCTGAAACAGTCGAGCACAGGTCATCACCTCACTTGAGGTTGAATGCTCCACCTCTAAGCACCTTTATTTCACCTCTAAATGGACATTGCACAATGTAGGCAAGAGTGCTGAAAAAAAGCTGGCAAGCATTTCAACACCTTGTAACAGTCAAATATCGATCATGTTATTTTTTTGCTGAATTTATGTTTCCCCCATAGAAAATGGTAGAGCATTTTTTTAAACCACCTTATGTTTGCTTCAGTCAAAAGGAGAGACATGGACATGCCTCCTAAGACACAAAGTTCAGGGAAAATGTCAAGTTTCAGATGCATACCCTGAGAGGTCATACTTTTGTTGGGTGACGTTTTCAAAAAACTTTTTTAGTCCTACCAAATTGGCCAGAGATAGAAAGGTGAAACTTGATACATGAATACCTATTGGGAACCTGAATTCAGAAAAATTCATACTTTGGAGGTAAATGCCCTTGGGGGCATAAATTTCTGGGGGAGATGTTTTCAAATATTTTTTTTGCTTCATTCTAATGGATAAACATGGAAAGCTAAAAACATGACACGGACATACCTACTGAGACTCATAGTTCTCAGAGTATTGATTTAATTAAAAATGTTAAATTTTAGGTAAAACCCTTGAGGGCATGTTTTTAGAAAAGGTGCATTTTCTGGAAACTTTTCTGTTTCAATGAAGGAGAGAACTAAAGAAAGTTTAAACTTGGAGGAGAAGTACCTGTTCGATTGCTGAGTACATGTCCTACTTTTCAAATATGACTCCTCAGGGCAGATTATGAAAAGATTTGAAGTTAGGCACACAAGAAACAATTATTCAGATGAAAATATAGGTTTGTTCCCTCTTGGTACACATTCTGAGGGGCACATACTTTTAATACGTTTTAGCCACTTTGAAAATAAATAATTGAATGAATCACTATCCTGGGAATGGAGCGCCAAGGGCATGACAATAGCGAGTTTGTTTTAATGAATTTTGTCTCATTACTTTATTTGTGCTCCTTGTAAATTCAAACAGGTTCAAGGAAACTGAAAACATCAAAGAGCAGAAAAGGATCAACTGACCTTGGCTAATGCAGCTCAAAAAAGGCTGCTTTTCATACCCACTGACCTCCATTTTCACCCTTTCTTCATCTTCATCATCTTCATGCCTCCCTCTTTCAGCATCATTGTTTCCTGTAAAAAAAAAAAAAAAAAAGTCATTGATCATAGAAATCTCTTGGGATACTCCTTTAATATATAAGTTGCATAGCAAAAAAACACGACTCTTGAATATTTATTATATTCAATATCATGGTAGTAGAATTCCTGATAATGACAAATTTATTCTTTTCACAGTCTAAAACAAACTTGGGAATTTGAGTAATTACTCCAGGAGATTAATTTCTTTCCAGAAATGAATCATCTCAACTAAAAAACTAAATTTTATGTTTCTTCAAGAAAACTTTGAAATAAACACAGGTAAGGCTGATTCATGGGTTCAACTTTCCTTACCTGATGGTGTACCTCTGCAGGAGGATACAGCATAACTGCACCTGGTCCTTTGACAGTAGCAGTAGACAACAGCTGTAATAATTGCTATCAAACTGAATGACCCAAAGATGATGAATATGAGTGGCAATGTGGCAATCTCACCCCCTGCAATTAGAGCCCAAAAATAGCAAAATAATTGAGTTTTAAAGGTACCGCTACAGGTTGTAAAGGAAGTTCACTTCAAATTTGTCCCTATACATATAAAAGTAGAATAGTGATGCCTTTCCTAGTCAAAGCCACCCCAAGGCAATAGGTAGGATATGCCTGGCCTCTAGCCTAACTGAAGCCAACATACACCACTACTATGAAATAGCCAAAACCAAAAAACAGCACCTCAATCAAGTTACACAGTAATGAATACCATTAACTACTGGATGCAAAATAAAATGTTGACAGTACCAGACAGCAGGTGTTGCATAAGTAAGGAACATAGATATAAGGATACCAATGATATATCAAGCAACCATCATGGAGGGATTATCTCATGAGGTTTGCTTTTATTTGACTGACCCTCAAACAAAAAAGGAACACGAAGAAAACACAACTGAATAGAACAATAAATAGTATAAAAAATATCAAATTCTTCCTCATTCAAGGAATAGCTGACTAGTCCAAAAAATTTTTCAGAAATACCTTTGACTCTTTCCAATTCCAGTCAACAAGCAAACACTGTAAGAAGAAAATATTAAGTCCTTGCTTATGCAAGATGGTTAGAAAATGACAAATCAGATATGACTTGAGCAGCTGAAGATTTGGCAATACCTGAGGGAGTATTGGTATCAGGAGGAGTGGTGGTATTCAGAGGAATGGTGGCATCTAGGAACTTTGGACACTCCAGCTTCCTGTTAATGGTGATGGAACCATTCAAGAATGGGTACTTGATTGCCCCTTCAAAGAAACCCTGCCAAGATAAACAGATGCCTCCATTATAATCCTATCCCTCTCACATCATTCCCTTCAATCATTCAACTTTTTCTATATGAACCCACCACTCAGATAGTTATAAATATATCACAGGCACAATACATCCAAATCCACATCCTTTGATATGTCAAAATGTGCATATGAAGGATATCTAAAACAGGGACTCAGACACTAGCAACACAAGTGTCCTGATCATCAACATGTACAAGGGGCAATCAAAATGCTCTTTGAATGCAGTTGTAAAAGCAAACAAAAACAACAGAAGGAGAAAATTCATTTTTTTCATCCTTCAAAAACTCATCAGAGCTTAGGGAAAAGGAAAAAGTCTGCTGGAGCAAGGTCAGGGGAGGACAGAAGGTGGGGCACAGTGGTGTATTTTGGCTGAAGAGTCAGGGGGACAGGGCAGCAGAGTGGGGGGGGCCAAACCCCACCTGAGTGATATCAGGGGAGAAAATTATTGCCTCCAAGGGGGCATCAGGCTCTGTCTCAGGAGCACCAGGGGGGGCCACCACCCTGTAAAATACAACGATGGTGGGGCACCTTAAAGTGAAGTTGCATTGCATCAGGACAAACTTGGGAATGATGGAACCACCAGATTAACTCACCTCTAGCCTCTTCTGGTGCATGTTTTACATCAATTGGCCATGTGGAATACCTAAGTAGTAACACTCATCACTGGCCTCTTTGGTGAGATCATGTCATAGGTGACAACTCTGTTGTCAAGCATGAGGCATATCACCTTTCTTGGCAATTGGATTACTACAGCCTCAAGAAGTCACCAACTACCTTTGTGCTTCCACATTTTCAATTTTTCTTTTTTCACAAGGTCATAGTGGTGGTATCTTGACTTGTTACAGGTCACCATCAATCCAAGAAAAGCCATTCAGTCCCCTTTTGCATTACCTTTTCAGTCTTTGCAGGCAGCAATGCAGTGCTCTTAATGCTCTGGGTTAGGCCCCAGAAACAGTTTCTTGAAATATGAGCAGATGTTGCTTAATGAGGCAAAATAAGTTTCCAAATGTTTCCAGAAAAACACTGACAATCAGAACTTTTTAAATGCCCTTCATGTATCTAATTCCAAAGGTTTCCTGAATGACAAAGATTACTACATAACCTTTGTAGCAAATGCAATATGGACCTTAGCATAGTTCATTGAGTCACTGATAACTTTGATGCCATAAATTTCTGAATTCACCTTTTTATTTTGACTTACAATATGACCCCCATTTACAATCAGGAAGAATCAATGCATCCTGAAAGAAATGAAAAAGTGAATGTCTCACCACAATGAGCAGATTCTTGGAGTTGTCCAAGAAGGAGTGCTTGAATGCAATCCTCAAGAATACAGGTATGTTTGAGAGGGTCACCCCCAGAATGGGGAGAAGCTCCTCCGGGTTGCAAACAGAATAAATCCCAAACCAAGTGGGAAAGCCTTCAACCTGCAATTAAATTCAGGATATAGCTACTTCATTTTATGAAAGTTTTCATAAACAAGCATCAGCCATGACTACAGACAATTATATTAATTTCCTTCATCAGCCCAGAATATTTGTATTTTAGCTCTGATAAGCAATTTCTTAAACCTGTCTGGCTGGAGTCACTCCATTCATGGTCTAAAATAGAAAAACAATGAGAACATAGCTGCAAACAATGCATGCCTTCTCTGCTGGGTGTTTGCAAAAAGTTTTCTTCATAAAGGTATTTTCACAAAGACATGAAACTAAATAATTTCATTCACACTACTCCATGTTCCAATGCAAAATTTAATGAATTTGGATTATACCCTTGGCATAGTTCCTATTTCTTGATGAGGATCAATTCTTTTCTGGATGATTTCTCTGTGCAGTTTACTTTCCCTCCTTCCAGACTGTCTAAATAGGCAGACATTTTGATTGAAGAAATGAAGTAAAAACCAATAGCACCAAGAAAGTGAGTCCACCCAGAATATCTCAGCCTCATCCAAGTACCTCATGACATGCTTGCTTTCATGAAGACCAATGCTTAGGGTTTTGTAATGTGAGGCTAATATGCCACCTAACTCAAACTGAGGATACACAACAAAGGGCTTACCTCAACATTAAATTTCATATTGGGAGGAGAACTCCGGCTTAGCACTCCTCTAACACGGACATCTTGGTTCATGTAGTCAAAATTACAATCAACTACATTCTGGCCAAAGTGACATCCAATTGCTGCAATCGAAAGTTTCATTTGTCAACAAGGTCTTTCTTCCATGTTAAGCTTTACTGAGAATATCATTCTGGCCTTACCTGGGGAGACCAACCAAGAGAGAAGACCAAAAAGCAACATCTGCTTTGCAATGCATTTTTTCACAACCCTGTTACAAGAAGGATGCAAAAAGGAAAAATCAGAAATGGAACCCACTCAATGGATAAAGCATTCACCACCTGGTGTTTACCTCTCATTTGCACATGTCACAACATGATTCCAAAATTATTTTGCATACCTTTACCATGGACCTATCATTTCTTTCATTGCACATATTCCTCAACTCCCTGCATGGACCCTGATTTAAAAAAAAAAATCAAACTATTAGACTTAATTAAATGAGACTTTTTACTTTCCTGCTTTTTTTCCCCCATATTTCTATGCACAGTTCTTTTCTTGGCACCTTCTTCACCATCCCATCATTTGTGTGGGCACTGGGATCTGGTAGGCAATATGTATGCATACATTGCATGCTTAAAAAACCCAAGCCACAACATCTTCCATGCATGCTGTCTTGGTCCCATGCTCTCCAATTTATTAAGTTAAACACATAGTCACACCCATTTCCCAGTCAAGTTCTCCTGATCCCTCCTGGTCTCATTAATAAATGAAAAATGGTAATAACAGTAAAAGGAGTTAGGGATGATGCCAGTGAGACACAGAATTAGACACCCTCACATTGCAAGTGCATGTGTCAATCCTTCCAGAGAGAGAGAGAGAGAGAGGGAGGGGGGGGGGTGAGAGTGTATTTCCCAAAAGTTTACCAGAAAAACGTGAGGCTCTTGGCCACTACTTGAGATGCAAAACCACTTAATTTTTTTTTTTTTACCTGAGAGATATGCCATAATATACAAAATTTTAATTTAAAAAGTAAACATAAAAATAAGGAAAGCAAAAGTGCAGGTAGGATGCAGGCTATAACATCATCAGACCCAAACAAAAAAAATTATATGTCCACAGGGATATTCTTCATCTCCTTAACCTTTTCTATGCCTGAGAACTGCATAAATCCTATCCTATCCCAGTGCATCACTTATATGAAAATTCAGAAATGCACTATCATTATTTTATTATAATAAAAAAACCCATTGAACCTGTTGATTAGAGGGTACATGTGGGTATGAAAAGAATGTAATCCTACATTTAGGTCTGTTGGGAAATGGATGAGTCTTGCATGGGAGGATATCTCATTGGCACCAGGAAATGACCAACTGGTACCTTTTTAGGCTACTATGGCATATATCAGACCTAAATTTTCATGTTTCAGGGATATCTTATAATCTGAAAATGAATAAATGTAGACTAAGTTTGCTTCAAAGCCACTACTAGTAACAACACTTGAAAAGTAGCATCCAAGCACATCTAAACATAGGGAAATTGATTTATTTTCATAACATAAATAATGAATTCACTTAAATAGCGACTTGAAATCAGCCAACCATGAGAACATCAATGGATGATTAATGCAGCAACAAAATTAATGAAAGAAAGGCAATAAATAGAACCGAGGCTCATGCTAACCTTGTTTGATTCCTGTAGTTCCACAGATGAAGGCATAGGTGGAGATGTTCCAATAGGCAAAGGGCTACCATAGAAAGATCCAAATACATGTTGATCATGGCCAGGAGCTAGCAAAGTGCAGAAATATATATTTTTCAACCTGTCAAGTAGTGACACATAAGCACCATGACCTGAAAGTTGAATATGATGATGGATAGTGAGATCAACAATGACATCAACAGGGACATAGTACACAGTGACACCCTAACAGAACAGATACAGAAGCATGACTCGAGATTTTGGTTTGGGATTTACCTGTAGTTGCTGTCTCTCCACCACAATCAAGAGATTCTAGGAGTTGCATTAAAGAAGGGGGAAGGAAGAGCCCTGGGCAAAAGAAGTGGAGTTGTGAGTGTAAAATTTCCTGACTGTGGGTGTGTGTCTGCTGCAATCGTAAGTGATGCACGCATCCTCCTGTATGACCCTACCCTAATCTAAAACAAAAACCCCCATTCCCCTTTAACCCTAGGATGCATGACTGATTTTACACATATTTCGAAAGGGTCAGATCCATAGGACCAGCTACCAAAATAACATTAATTACAGTTTTGAAGAGAAAATTCAATTGATTAAAGGATTGTTCATGTAAGAAACCTGAAAATCAAGTATTGTATATGCTAAACATTTTTTGCATTTACTGGTATGGGTCCCTAAGACCTATGTCATGCATCCTAGGATTAACATAATCTAAGACCTGAAGTAAGCAGTAACCTTGGGAGATTGATCATTACCTCAATTTCGCCCAATTCATTAACATTAGGGATACACTTCCTGTGTTCATTTTTTACCATTGGGATTTTTTAACATCTCACATCTTGTAACAGGGTCAAATGCTTATTGCTCTTCCTTCCCAAATACAGTGTGGCTTGTACTAATATTAAAATATTAACATCTAACTTTGTTGTATTTAAACCAGGGTGCCTTACTATGGAAGCTAAGCTTGCTACAAATTCAAAGTGCTGGCTGGACATATATGCACTAGGTGAATGACCCTAGCTAATACTCACCTATACCAGTGCCTTTAACCCTTTGAGCAGTGAGTTCTTTCTAGCGTGGATGAATGAGTTTTTGCAATATGTTAAAAAAAAAAAACCATAATGCTCAGGTTTTGTGTTAGGACCTAAAATTAGACACATTTATAGAACATGAGATAGGGTCAAGATATATCTTGCTAACATCCTCTCGCTAAATAACATCTCACATCAAATCATTCCCGTTGAGCCTCCTAGGTCGGGACGTGTTTACTTGCCCATGCTGCTCAAAGGGTAAAACTCAAAAGGGAAACCCCAACTCGGGGGTATCAAGTTCTTTTCCCACTACATCGGCTAGGCATAACACTTCAAAAGCTTTATGATTTATAAAGGAAAGACTACTACAACCCACGAATACACATTGCGATGATATTCTAACAGGTCTGGTCAGCACCAGAGAATATCCATCGCTCATAGGCCTAGGTCAAAATGACAGTGATAGGAGAGACTTGGAGACAGCACGTGCACCACACACGACACAGAGCGACAGTAAGTAAGAGCGCATAACGTGTCGAGGCCCACGTGGAACGAGAGATTTTAAAAAGTCGGTTCGCCGCCCTTGCGCAGTCGCAGAGTCGTGTTCTGCCTTGACGCAATCCCCGATCACAGTTACAGAGCATTGCACCCGATGCGTAGCTCTCTATCCTCCGGGATTGGAAGAAATTGAGAGTACAGTGAATTGAAGGCCACGCCAGTTACTTGTGGCGACTCGCTTGAGTCGGTCGTCAGAAGACGTCACCGAAGCGTCCTGTGTATGTTCGGTCGAGTTTTTTTTTTCGGAAGACGGACGAGGACTCCTACGAAGGGGATCGCGAACAGGATAACGAATTTCCAGTCGTGAAGTCTGTGCGATTAAACCTGGGTCGCGTCCCAAAATTAAATCTGTTCATCTCTTGCTTTTTCGTCATTGCTTTCAGATCTCAAATGTGATTTATCATTTACGCTTTAAATTCCATTTTCCCCATTTCAGGAAATTTTTCTTTGTTTCATTTTCAAATTAGAATTACGTTTACCGTTTTCCTACGGACACAAACTGGATTTATTTCTCCAAGTCGATCAAATGCACGGGACGAAGCCTCTAGTCGTGCCAAGTTGACGAGGGTCCTCTTTCGTTAACGTCGATGCAATGTCGTTAAAACGCACGAGACTCTGGAGAATATCCACGGGAATAGCCGCCGCTTCAGCTCGAACCACCAACTACCATTCCAAACGGCATTTTCCCTTCCTTGCTGCAGTCACTTTCCACGCCATTTCTCACGACAGAGGGGGGAGAATTTTCGATAATGCAAAGGACTTCCCCCGCCCCTCCCTTCCCCTCGAGATCTTTCCTCTTCCGTGCATTTGTTTGAAGGAATGTCGATATGAAGCTACGGCGACCGACTACCTTTAAAGAAAAGGCCGGATGCCTTCGTGGAGCAAAGAAAACGAAGGGGGCTACTAGGTGCTGTGAGCACCTAGTAGCCACGGATCGGCTGACACGAAAGTATCAGGTGAACGCATCTTTATGCAGGGCCTCGTCACGATGAGCAAAAGTCCTTGGTGAAAGGGCCTTTTTCTGTCTCGGCCTCGAAACCGCAATCGGGAACAAGGCACCCCGCGGACCGGGTCTAGCCAGCGGACCGGATCCGGCCAGCGGAAGCCCTCGCCTCCGGCCATCGCGCGTTAGGTTCTGATACTGGACGTTTCGATCCGCGTTTCGCATGAGACGTTTATTTAACTGAAAATTTTAATGACACTTGATGGGGTGGAACGGCAAAACGAAATTCATACGTTCAAAGAGCGAGATGGAGCGATTCTGCGTCGAGAAAGGGTAAGAGGCCTTCGCGATCGCGTCGCTCCGGGTCCTCAGAGGGGAATGGGAGGAGGCGGACCCAGGGCGGACCTCTGCCACCGGGAAGGGGCCGAAGGAAGGGGAAAAAGTGTTCACCGTCTCGCGTGCTCGTTGGGATGCGCGAGGCAGTCCGCTCTCGGTCGAGGCGAGGTCTCCCGGCGAGGATTCCCAACGGGGATTTTCCTGCCGGAGCGAAACCGTAGATTCGGCTGTTCCTGTCGATCCCCTGGCAAGAATAGCCGAAAGAAAAAAAAAAACATTAGCAATCCACCTCGGATATCGCACCGAGGAACCGATCTGGATGCGACTTTACTTCCCAGCCGTTTACCAGTTGGAATGGGTCTGAATTTACAGCTGTGGGTCAACCCGGAAGGGGACCCTTCGATGGCAAATGCCGAATGAATGAAAGTCCTATTTCAACACCAGGTTTCCCGGCGCTTATAACGCTCTACCGACTCGTAATCGAGCTGTATTTCGGCTTTCCATCGAGAGTGGAGAGAGAGCGCGAGGTTGATAGAGACCCTATGGGCATAGGGTCATTTTCCCAGACCCTGAGTCCTCTCTCTCTCTTTGCCAAGGTGGGGTTTTCTCAGAAGAGGATTGCATCCGATTGCGTCCGATTGCGTCCGAAAGGCGGAAGGGACGCTTCGTGTCGACTCATCGGTTCGCATCAGTCTGGTGCGAAAGTGGAAAGGGGGGGGGGGGGGGGGGGGTGGGGGGGGGCGGGG
>CAJPEV010001539.1:2830-63625 GCA_905338385.1 Darwinula stevensoni
TCAGAGGCTCCACCAAAATGGGAGCACAGGATTTGAGGAGGTGTGAGCTTAGTCCATCCTGACTTTCTGCTTGACTTGGCTTCAGGCGTTTCACAAGAGAGAGTACTTCACAGTCTGTAAGGGGAATGAAGGTTTCGGGAGTTATGCAGCATGTTGAGTAAGTTTGTGGGAGTTGTACTGGTGGAGCATCGTCTTCATATCTCAGAAAAAAGTTGTTCAGGTCTTCCAGGTTTGCACTGATTTTTGATTTTTCTTCCACATTGAAGCGACTGAGTTGTCTTACTTGGGTCCAGTACTCCTTCGATTTGTTTTTCTGCTGTAGTGTCTTGAGTAGATGTCCATTTATCCGTTGAGTTTCTGCTTGGATAATATTGCTCCAGTACTTTAGTTCTTCCGTGTGACCATTCCGCAGAGCTTTTTCACGCTGTCTTCTGGCATATTTTGTGAGAGAGTTGTTCTGAAAGTTGTGGTTTTCAGAGAGTGTCGCCTGATAGGAGCATAGTTGCTGGCAGAATTTCAGATATCTTGAGAGGACTTGGCAGCGCTGATCGAGGTCTTCAGTGTCAAGGAGGACACTCCAGTCAGTGCATTGAAGTTCAAAGTTCAGGCGGTCACTATCTAGGAGTTTCTTCTTGCGGGTAGGCTTGTTTCTGGTATGCTTTTGGCCATGGTCTTTCTGTAGTAGAGGTTTTGGGCAGATGAGGATGGTGCTGTGATCAGCTATGCTTGCTAGTTTCTTGGAGATGAAGTGACAACCACTTGCATTGGTCCAGACTTGATCCAGGCAACTGTCCATGCGTGTGGGAAACCTTACCAGATTCCTGAAACCAGCTGGTATTAGCAGCTTTCCGAGTGGTACCCTGTTCAGGTCACCAGCAATGAAGACTTCGCTGTTATCTCCATATGGAAGTACGATGTGGTCGTACACCCAGTCTGATGCTGAAGTTAATGTGCAGGTGGGCCTATGTTCACATATACAGATGATAATACGTATTTTATAGTGGAACGTTTCACTGACGTCATCAAGTGCGCAAGATTTTACCCCCCTCTCTCCGACCTCCCTTGGATTTTCCCCTTCCACCTTTGCTCGCTTTCAAACGGCAAAAAACCCTGAAGGATATCCTCATACGCTTCAGACCATAGAGTGTACAGTATATAGGTGTCTCTGGAGAGGCCTTCGCTGCCTCGAGACTTACAAGTGCTTCCGTCATCCTCGTGAAGTCTCGCACGTGGGAATGAAAAGTGTGATTGGTTGGGTCCCGGCGTGGAGGCCCCCTTAGGCAATATAGCTCGGGGGCAAGTTGCCTCTTTTGCCCTCCCCTTCTCCATGTGTCTGCTATGAACTCCTTGCTCGTGCGACTTCAGTAAGATGGCGGCCGCGCCTGGAAGGGTGCACCGCTTCGCGCCAGGAGGCCTCTCCATTATACACTCTATGCTTCAGACTGATGCTTATCAAAACATCGGATCTCGATTCCAGTTTTTTTTTCTCTGCTCCAGCAAGACTTTCTCTATACCAGTGGCATAGCAAAGGGGGAGGGGGGGCTAAAGCTCTCCAAATTCGTCCGCCTCCCCCTCTCCAGGCCTTTAGAGTCACTAGCCCCCCCCCCGTCTCCTTTAGCGAAACCCTGGCTACGCTACTGCTCCGTACACTCCTATTTAGACGAAAAAGACTCTTTAGAGAAAAAATCGCTGAACAGAACTTTCTACATCCTGTCTCCCATGACCTGCTCTACTCCAGACGTAATCTACCTCATTACAGTTCACGCATAGTTTGCAAAGGCCCAGTATGTGGGTGAAACAAGCTGACTATTTTCTGACCACACAAGATAACGCATACGGTATGCAAAACTAAATTAGTGGGAACCCACAAGAATTCACTTTAACAATCCAGGATCCATTCGAATCTAACCATCCTCCCCGTCGAAAAATACGACTACTCTAGAAAACAAGAAACCTACCGGACAGAAATGCTAAAACCGGTCCTGAATTTCCTGTGACCCTCGTTCCCTCCGACGACGTGAATAAATCGATTAATTAATCTGAAACTTGCTCTTCCTAAAGTGCACCTTCTTTATGGCTTTCAGGCATTTTTTCATTGTGACGTCATCTCACTTCTAATAACGTGACGTCACTGCCAACCTGAGGTTAGCAACATTAAATAAGTATTTACCCTCCCTCAAAGAACCACAAAGTAATTTCAAAAGCTTCTAAATCCATCTCAAAGGATTTCAGAAAATGTTCATTCTGACGCCACTTTACTTCCGGCGTGAAGAGCACTAGATGACATCATTTCGAAAAAACTGCAACCAACATGAATTTTTCTTTAAGGGGGGGGGGGGCAGTAGGGGGATTCCTTACCTTCTTCCTGAAGAGCCTCTTTAAAATGTTCTATTTTCCATCATACCATTCATAGCACAACTGAAAGATATGTTTTGGACCAGCAAAAAATTTTTTAAGGAAACCCCCTCCCCCTTAAAAAAAAAGGGGGCTTCCAGGGTGCCGAACCCCAAATGTAGGTTTGTAAGTTTCATGCTTTCAAATTTCATCATATCTAGAACTTAGAATTAGCATCAGTCACTTACACACAATCGTATTAGATTCTTTATTACTCATTCACTCAAAAAAATTTTATTTCTCACATATTCTAGTATCCACCTTCGGCATACTTTCATTTTAGACCAGACCTTTATCTCCTGAAGGAGGCTCAACGTCACCAAAACGGTTGATTTTGCGACCTGTCAAGAGTGTTCCCTGTCGAGAGCGTTCCCTGTCGAGAGCGTTCCTTGTTGATCCTTGTTCTGCACGTTTTGCGGGCCTTTTCCATCTACATTACTAGAGAGAGTATGATTTTGCTCACACGAAAATGGGGAAAAACTTGGTTTCTCTGAAGCACCCGAACACACAAGTCGTTTTTGAGATCCCTGATCCCTTCGCGCGAGTAACTTTCATCGAATTCTCTCTCATGCGCGAGCCCCTTTTTGATGAGGTCGACCGGACTCAAGACGTCAGAGACAGAGACGATTGGAAAGCTCCGAAAGAAATAACGCATCCTTTGACGCACGGCTTTCCAGCCCAGTGGCCCACGAGTTTTTCCTATCATCGTCGAGGATGCGAAGATCTCAACGTGAATCGAGAGTCCTTGCCCTTTGTTGCTATGCTCGTTCGGTTCTTTAGCTCTTCGCGACGGAGGAATGGATCGAGGCACAATCCATTTCGCTGCCGTAATGGCAGAGGGGATATGCATAACGATGAAAGCCATGCCTGTGATTCCCTTGGTCTCATCTTTGCTTTCCTCTTTACTCCTATAGGAATCAAGAGCGATGCCGAGATGCCAATCTCAGGAAACGAATACGAGAGTAGCCCAATAGGCACATCGCCAAAGCAAGGAGAGTCCACCGCCCGTTCAAGTCATATTGGTTCGATGGTTTTTCTCTGCGGCAGCTGGTCGATTTATTATTGCGCGTATTCTTTCAATGATTTAATCATTTCAGTGCTTGTTCGGCCATGGTACTCTGTCGCTATAAATAATTATTTCTAAAATATCTTCAATAACAAGAGTTAAAGTGAATATCGTGCAACGATCGTCATTATCCTGCATCATTAGTCTCCTATTGTGTCGCCCCCCCCCCCCCCCCAATCCTGGTGAACAGTCGCAATAGACGAGATTTTTTTGCAGGTACTGAACATTCACGTCATGACGTAAAAGCAGTGTGTTCCTCGTGAAAAGTACAAAAGATAGGAGATTTGAGGACAAATCCCCTCCTGTCGAGTGATACGCCGAATGCAAGTCATTAGTCGCAGATTCTGAATAAATGATGGAATTCAGAGCGTCTGCCCTTGGAGATACGAGGCTATGAATGCTTTCCTGTCTCCATTTCCCTTGTATCTCAATGCATCCAGGGCCTTTCCCGTGGGTGCTTCCAGCTGTCGCCGATGAGTTCTGTCTTTTGTGACAGGTGCACGAGGCGCTTCGCGTTTCATGGAGGGAATATTCTTCTTGAATATTCCTCTCCGGGAAATTCTCCGTTCTCTTCTTTTCCCTCGAATGTTCGTCATGGTTCTGCGCGATGAGGGACTTGGTTGGAAAGCTAGGCTTTTCCATAAAATGCATTTGCCACCATCACGGCGCGAAACTGCTCAAAAGAACGGACTATACTTGGAAAATGCCCGGGGGTGAGATTATTTTTTTGGCCTTGGGAAGGACTAGGAAAGGACAGTACATCGATTCAGTGCAGTAAAATCGGATGGGTGTACGTGGAGAAGTGCCAACAACACATTCTCTCGCAGTTGCTGTTTAGTTGAGTTGAGTACCGTCATTTCACGCGTCCATTGCCACATCTCATGGCAGAAGGCAGCCATCTTCCACGTCGGCATTAAGCACGTAATTCGATAAACTCATTAGAGAAGCTGCAGAAAACGCGAACGGGAGACTCTCGAGCTCTGCATACATCAAGAATCCGAGGAAGAGTGAAGCGGAGTAGAGGGGATTTGTGAATCGATCCTGTCACGCTAAATGCAACGGTCAGTCCCAGGTACTGAATTAAAGGGATTCAGAGCATCTTCCCAGCCTTGGAGATATGAAACTTGAAAAGACACTTTACTGTCTCATTTCTTTTTTCTTAGAGGTCTCCACGTCCAGGGTCTTGCCGAAGACTGAAGAAGACTCCCAACCGTTCCCGATGAATCCTGCCCGAAAAAATACGAGATTGCACTTCGCACTTCGATTCGAACGCACTTCATGAATGAATGGTTGCGCCTGTAGTATATGCATTATATTATTATATTTATTTCTAATAAGTAACCCCTCCCTCTCAATATCTGTTCTAGCTTGGGCATCCCCTTTATTTTTCTTTGATTGCTCGTCATCCTACCTCATTTATAGCCATTGAACAGTTTGAGAAATGCATTTGATTGTTGCTTGGTCAAGAGACAGAGCTCTTCAAAAGTTCCTTGTAAAATAATTTAATTATTAGTTCGAGAAGCGAATCATCATAGATGAAACTCAGCTCTTCAATCATTCGTTCGTCGAGAGCTAGAATCCACCGGCTAGCAATGGATTGGTGGACACCTATTCTTCGTCAAGGTCAGAGGCCTTTTTCAAGGTTCAATACGACTTTCACCATTTTGAAAAACAGGTGGAAAACGTGGCTGCTGCTGATCACTAGTCCAGTTGAAAGATGAATAAGAATCCCACTATATCCCACAGGAATATCAACTGCGGAGTCTCGGACTCTTCAACCGAAGATCGACCAAGAATGCAAGAATGGGTGCCATCGATGAATAATTGGGCATTTCGCCAGCCATTGTTAATGCAGTGAAGATCATAATGAATATTTTTTTGTTGCTGATCGCCAAAGCGTAGGAGAATTTAACTGTATCGGTCTTTAGTGGGTTCTTGCTCTCTCCTCTGGCCATTTTATAAACCAAGTATGCCTTATTGAAAAGACGCGATCTTTTTTTTTGGCCGACCGTTTTTGTCGTAAAAGGGCGTCAGGGGACCAGACATGTCAGACATGGCTCAAAAAGGCAGACACCCGATTTCATTTGAGAGATTCGAATGCAAGGCGTAGATTCCAAAGAACCCTGACATTCTGATTTCCGGCCTCAGACATTCGCATCAGGATTGAGTCCGCATGCGGCAAGATCGGCAAGCATGACGCTCTATTGTGCATGTAATAAAGCATCAAACTGGATGGTTGATTCCCGGAGTGTTGACACGAGACGTCATTCGTAAGCAGCTCCGCCCTCGCGCCTGGATGCAAAAATTGCCCCAATTCACAATGACCTTTACTTCAATTGCTCCTCGCCCTTCCCCTTTTGTTGTCGACTCTTCTCGCATACCGAATCATCACACCAGTTACAACTCTTGTTACCAGTGAAAGTTGAAGAAATAGAGAAACGATGCAGAATCGTTTCCCCGGGCTCTCATGGATCACCAATACTCTGTCGGTGTTTGGATTCGGCTGCTGCATGCAGGGCTTGAACCCGATTTTACGACTCTACAGCCTAGGTGTCACGAGCATGATCCTCGGAAAAATCATCTCATTCCTGCAACAATTCCAGCTCACGAACGAGTTGCCATTTGAAATGAAGATCTTGAACGTCTTCTCCATCGGGTTGGGCTCTTTTCTTCTCGTGTTGCTCATTGTGGACCTGCATTTGCAATGGAATCTACCCGGAGTTCTAAGGGAACTGGAAAATCTGAGAGAATTCTGCTCTCGTGAGTGCCCAACCGTCCTCTTGAGTGGGAAACGTTGTCGCTGGTTTGGAATGCGATGGTCCCTGTTAACTGTCATCGGATTCCTCTCACTCTATTTCTATCACCTCTGGAACGGTGTCTCTCCCGATGAACCCTTGAGAGTGAAAAAAGCATGGGATAACTTCCAAGAGATTTTGATGTTCTACAGATACACCATAGTACCCGATTGCTATTATTTCTTCGTCTGTGACGTCCTCCGAGAAGCATTTGACGTCGTCAGCCAAGAGACGAGAAAGGCCACCGATCCGGAGGAAGTGGATCGCCTTCTCAACATCCACATTCGCTATCAGAAGCTGGCAGAGAGCCTCGGACGGATGGTGGCACCGCTTCGGGTCGTTATAACCCTGCTCAGCATTGCCATGGTCACTTTGGGAATCTTCCTGGTCCTGGGTTCGCCCTATCATGCCCTCATGTTTCGGGAATTCGCTCCTCGAGTTGCGGCCTGTGGTTTCTGGCTTTATCTGGTCTGCTCCCAGACTGGCAGCGTCGTGGAAAAGGTCAGAGATACAGTTAGATAATCACATTCTCAGTTTTCTTGCCTCATTGAGAATTAATGATGATATTCTAAATTTCGCCCTCTGTATTTTAATGCTTGATCAAATTTATTTGAGAGCATCAGTCGAGGAGGGCTTAAAAGCAGTGTCAATGGCGTGTCGCTGGAGAGAAGGTGAAGGATTGCGAATGTTGACAGAGAAAGCAGGAAATCTCATAGTACACCTCCACAATCGAACATCTTTATTCAGTGCATGTATTTAACAATGTACGTGAATAGAAATGCCTAATTGTATTTACATTTGTATTTACAGTTCGTGAATAGAAATACATTATTCTCGCACGAAGTTCAAAACTAATTCCGTTTACATCCTTCCTATGTCAACAGCAAGCAACACTTACCGTCGATATCGATGTACCGAACTGTAATTTTTTTAAATAGATGAGTAACGACGAAAATGGGAACAGAGTGGCAGAGATAGGACGAGGCTGAAAGTGGTCCGTTTTCTGCTTAGAAAGGAGGCAGTAGAAAGAAATCGAACTGTTTATGGCCAGGCCTTCTTCGTGTTATTCCCTTGTTCTAGTATCCCATTACATTCATAATATATCATGTGTGCATTCTTAGGCGGCGTCTATTGCAACTACTATCAAGGAAATAGCCTGCTTGCCTTATTTCCCCGGCATTCGACGTCGAGTGAGTCCTCCCTGCTATTATCGGAATAAGGTCATGGTTCTGCCAATTTTCATGGAGCTGTCAATTTTGACAGAGTAATTAAATAATTAATAATTAAATAATTGTTGATCTATAATTTAAAAAAATAGGGCTGTATCGATGTAACGCCAACCAACGGAATTGCCATCGGTGTGGCACAATCGGTTGGTTTGTAAGCTGCTGTTGCCAATGTCCAAGGAGAAACGTGCAGAACAAAGAAGAAGAAAAAAAAACTATGTGAATAGGACTTGGCAACTGATTCTCAAACAGGAAGAAATTATGACTGTCCCAATGGAAGGCGAATAGAGGTCCGTGCCCCAATCGCAGCGAGAAAAGACTGAATCCAAGACGCCGGGAATATCTCATGGGAAAATCTTTCATTTGGGAATCCTTGCAGGGATTTAGGAATCAGCCTTCATGTTTCGCCGATTTCCCATATTTTTACAATTGGGAAACGGTTGCGATGGAAACGGAGAATACCCCCCCCCCCCCCCCCCCCAAAAAAAAAAAAAAAAACCTCCTCCCCCCCTTCCCTCGGAAGCATCGATGTACTATCGATATTTCTGGTCGATACAGCTGTGTTTCCAAAACAGCCAGGGTGACACCCCTAAAAAATTTAACACGGTTTCCTAATAGGTCTACTTGAATAAATATTTGGTATGGTGGTTCTTCACTTTTTCTCTTCACGTCACAATAGGCATCGGCATCATGATCGGCCTTCGTCTCATCGGCAGAATGCGGCTATCGGTATAACGAAAATAAAAAATAATTTAAAATGACTAACCTTGTATGGATAGGGAATCAAATGTCCCCTCTACCCTTCTAATAAGATCATAATTTAGCACGGTCATAAAGGTAAATACATGTTTCATTCATGGTCGACTCTGGTGAGGTGCCGAGAAATGAAGCTGAATATCGATTGGTGTAAACAATATTGATTGGGCAGGATAAGGTAACACGGACTGCAAGACTCAAGTCATTCCACTGAGAATTGTGTGACGACAGAATTGTCATGCAGCAGATGACAGGTCATGCGCCAGGCGACGTTTCCTTCGCCCTTTGCGTCTCGCTCATTTTGATGGATACAGTTAGATGATCACGTTACATTAGTGCTCCTCCTTTCAGTAAAGACGGCTTCGTTCGAGGTTGATTGAAACTCCATTAAGAGGTTGAACGAACGAACGAGCAGGCTGAGGCCAATGGGATTGAAAGTTTTCGATCGACCAACACCCTTGATGTTCTTTTGGCACTCGGTGCAGTTGGAGCTGTTCCTGTCGACGCTGGCGTGCCGACCCCCGAAGATGACTGCGGGGGACTTCTTCGAGGTGAACAGGGCCCTCCTCCCGTCGGTTCGTCGTCGGCCTCCCTCTACCGTTTGCGAATTTTGCTTGGGGCTTTTAAAAAGTTTCATTTCTATGTTTCTAGATGTATGCCACCATAGCGACTTACATCATCATCCTGGTGCAATTCAAAATCAATCAAACCTCTCAGATTGTTACCACGAACTCCACTAGTGTTGGATGATCTGCTGCCAGGTCGAGACATCTCAGAAGAAACTGCATGCATGTACCCACAGCTTAACGAACAATCCCATAGACTAAATACTGGACGAATTTTCCCGATGAAGTGGAGCGAGCACGGCACCCCACCGACGCTGGGCCAACATATGTTGGCAGTCCTGGATTTGCGGCGTGGGCCCTATGTCGGTTCCCAACGTTTGACCATCGTAGGCTTGTCCTTCAGCTATCTCAGGCCAACATGAAGCACCCGCGTTAGTCCCACAAGTCAGCCTATGCAATATTTCTTGCACATGCAATATTTCAATCACGTGATTACTTCATTCACCTCGTCCAAGCTCATTACTTGCATTTATTTGTTTTGAAGAGGTCTCGTGATGCCATACGGAAGGGAAAATATACTGGTTGCTCGGAACATTTTCAAACAAAAATCACTGTTAGCCCATTGCGTCTTTGAAGTATGTCTGTACCAAATTTAATTGCACATTTCTGGCTTGACCAAAGAACAGTTAAAAAAAAAAAGAAAAAAAAAAGACTTATCCCATTCCTGCGTTTGCCTTACATCAAATTACATAGCTTTCTTATAACTTCCAAGATTTCTCAGAACACATTCGTCCATCCATCCAAAACAAGAAATCCTGATTTCGATTAGATCCCAATCAGCAACTTATCCCCGGGGTAAGTGTGTTTATCTCCGCACAGTCAGATGTCCCATGCTTTGGCCCACGTTCACGAGCCACACATGTGCACGTGGTGTAAAATGCAGAGGGCGTAATCTAAATGTCCGCGTTTTCTGTAGTACCACCTGTGGTCTCTGTGGGCCAAGTGTGGCTGATGTGTATGGCAAATCCACGACAAGCAGAGCTATGATTGCCTATCTACATGTGCACATTGGGTTGGCATCGAACACTTTGCTGGATCGTTTAAAATTATACAGATGGGACTTTAATGCTGTCTTTGTTTTTCCTGGGAAAAAAAAAAAACAACCTCAAGCTCACCGTGGCTGAATATTGGATTCATTGAACGAATATTAACTTTTCCACATTTTAAGAATTTATCTTCGCAAAGGTCAGTCTGACTGGACCACGTCACCAGCCCGATGTTCAACTAATGAAGAGGCATCGCGAGCGTCGCGATCGCGATTGCGTCGAGGAACTCACAGGGGAAGCGTTCGTCTTCGCAATCTATAGAAGCGATGGGGAGCCGAAAAAAGCAGGCGATCTCAATTTCGCGAGGGAAAAATGTTAAAAATGCACAAAATATCAGGCATAAATGAGGAACAATTAAGGAATTTCATTGGCTTATGGGTGCCTGAATGAGGGGCATGAGGGAATTTCAAGATCTACTCTTCTCCACTCATCAGATGGAATTATTAAAATCATTCCAAAATCCTGCACGAAAAGTAGTGCGAGCAAAAATCGCAGAAGGCTCTCCAGACGGCGATTTAGTCAATTTTCCGAGTTTCGGAAATTTTTTTCCCAGCGTTATTGCAGTGCAATGAGTACTGTGAACTGCAATTTTGCTGGTCTTTGTTGGAGTACCGAAAGACGGAATCCCGAAAAATAGTCTTGACTGACCTTCGTTCTCGTGACCTCGTTGACCTCCGCGAAACCGATTCAGGCATGACCGGAAGAGACCGCTCTTGGAATTGGTCCATAAATGTAAATCGTTGAAAGCTCCAACGGTGCATGTTGCAACAGGCATGCACCAACACGTCCCACGTATGTCTCTTTCTAGAGCGTGAGAATCGATCTGCGGAGACGAGCCTGGCTCCTCTCCTTAATCTGGGAGATCATGTACTTCCTAGGCAGGTACTTCCTTTGCTGGACTGAAAGAGCTGTGTCACTCAAGTACTCAACTCGATTTCTGATCCAATTAAAGAAATACACTAGTCCTCAATTGAGTGCTGTGGTCCCCTGGAGGGAATACATTACTTCACCGAGTACTATCATCAATCTAATTTGCATAAAGTCTCGTCATCTAAACCACATCAGCGCTCGTTCAGACTCAATGGAGGAAGTACTGAAATGCCAAACGTTGACATTTCACCGTTGACACGACGTTGCACAGCGGCAACTCTTCGACGCTCAACTGTGTTTCGTTTCAACCTTGTTTCAACATCGAGGCAACTTTGTTACGCTGGAAATTCAACCTTTGCTCGATGTCGACCCAACGTTGCTAAATTCGTAAATATTTTCGGGATTCACTTTCGTCAAGAAAACACATTTCACGTCTTCCTTCGACAACCTCGTGGTCCCAATCGACAAGTCCAGGCGGAAGCGACGAAGCCGACTCGGCTCCCCTCGTTCGAAGGGAGACGGGCTTGGATTTCACTAACAATCGTAAAAGCGCTTCTGCGGCGACACCAGATGAAGAAAATTCATGCATTTTATTTTTAAAGAGAACATGCCGGTACATACTGTATATCCTGAAACATAAATGACAGAATATTAAAGAGCGTAAAAAAGTAAAACTTTAAAAAGATAAAACTTTGGCGGAGAGATGCGCCTCCTTCAATATAAATTGGAATAGAGAAGAGAAAAAAAAAGACTAATGCCAAAAATGAAATTTTCTCTGCAGTTCTTCGGAAAAGTTTCTTACGCCATCGCTCGCATTCTTCGGTTCCACTTATTTTTGAAGTTTTCCTTCCTCGCAGAAAATAGCATTTGATTCCGTGCGAATCCGAAATCCGCAGTTGTCTGACGACTTAAATTTCAAGCTTTGAAAGCTTTTGCGAGTTTAAATTCATTTTTGCAGGAGGAAGTACTCGAAAATAATACGTTCCTTTAAATAATTTATACCTGAAAAAAAATCAAGACCGTGGAAGACGGTCGTTGGACTTCGACTGCGACGTCGAAAATCGTTTGAGAAACTTAAAAACCGCAAAATTCGGTCAAAGAAGTCGGTCGTTATACGGGGTGACTCAAAAGTCCTTGAACATGATCGAAATGACAGAGACGCGATCATTTTTCGCCGCAAAAAAAAAGCGCCTCGGTCCACGGTTCGCAGCGGTCGGGGAAACGCCTCTACATTTTGTTGCGCCGCAGAAAAAAAAAAATCAGCGCTTCCTACCATCGAGACGAGGTCTTCGAGAAGAAGAAGCGAAGTCGAGGAGTCTTCGAGAAGAAGAAGCGAAGCAAGACGCAAGGCTGCAATCGAGTGGTGCCAAATACAATTTCCAGGCTTGATTACACCAGAAGTCTTCATCTTAATCCAATGGATTACAGCATCTGGTCCTATTTGGAGCCAAGGTCCGTGCAAAAGCCCAACGAGTTTCGGTGGCTCTCAAATGTGATCTCAGTAAAATATTCATTTTGTAGGTTTTTTTAAATTCTCTTTTCATTGGTGCAATTGGTTTTGCTCTAGCTCTTCATTACAAGGAAATAACGTTATTTTTCCTTGTGCAAGGAGTCGCACTGCAGATTGATAAGTTTGCGGAGAAAAGAACGAAGTAGCGGCAAATTAAATAAATGAAAGAATGAGTGAATAAATGAAGTCCTTGGAATCTTAGAGAACGCGGCGGGAGTTCATTAAGAATAGACCTGGGACCGGGATTCCCAGGTTGGAAATTCGTCTCCAGGGATTTCCCCCATTTTTTTTCTGCTTTCCGAGCTCTTCTTATCTTGAAACCCGAGTTTTTCGTTCCCAGGCTTCGTCGCAGCGATTCCAGGAATTTTCTAATTATTGGAGTGCCACCGAGAAGAGTCACGTATCGAATGAAAAGCTGGAAGCACCGAAGTGGAAACTGCAAGAAACGGAACAGAAGCGTTTCGAGGAAAAAAAATTGGCGAAACGGAGAGTTCGCCGCACCAACAGCTGTCTATTTCCCCTTATCACACACCAAGAAAAAAAAAAACAGACCGAAACGAGCCAGGAAACTAGACCGGATGATTCCGAGCGAGACTCGGGATGCTGCAGACTCTCAGCTGCAGATGAGAAATGAAAAATGAGAAGTTCCTCTGCATGACCTCGTCGGCTGAGACATTCCTGCCTCCCTTTCACCTTCCCAATTTCGGTTTGCTGTCGTCATCTCTTCGATTGATTCCCCTCATCGATCTGACCGAACACCGGCGACCGAAGAAAAGGCTTGGGTCGGCGGACTCGGGTGGGGTCGTATCCCGAAATGAAATCCTGAGCCTCCCAACAGGAAAGGATTACACTCCGGGAAAGAATTACACGCCAGGAAAGGATTACACACTCCTGCTTCAATGTCCTATTTGGACACGCTGACCTTGCCCAGTCCGGGAGTTTACTTCTTTTTTTCTTTTTTTTTGGGGGGGGGGGGGGGGGGGGGGGGGGGGGAAAAAAAAAAAAAACAGACCGAAACGAGCCAGGAAACTAGACCGGATGATTCCGAGCGAGACTCGGGACGCTGCAGACTCTCAGCTGCAGATGAGAAATGAAACAAAAATGAGAAGTTCCTCAGCATGGCCTCGTCGGCTGAGGCATTCCTGCCTCCCTTTCACCTTCCCAATTTCGGGTTGCTGCCATCATCTCTTCGATTGATTCCCCTCATCGATCTGACCGAACACCGGCGACCGAAGAAAAGGCTTGGGTCGGCGGACTCGGGTGGGGTCGCATCCCGAAATGAAATCCTGAGCCTCCCAACAGGAAAGGATTACACGGGAAAAGAAACACGCGCCAAGAAAGGACTACACACCAGGAAAGGATTACACACTCCTGCTTCAATATCCTATTTGAACACCTTGCCCAGTCCGGGAGTTTACTTCTTTTTTTTTTGGGGGGGGGGGGGGGGGGGTTNACCCTGAACTCCCCTTTTCCCACCACCAGGGGGGGGGGGGGGGGGGGGTTGTGCTTGGAGCGGTAGGTTATCATTAAAAGGTGCGGTTCGTCGAAGTACGTCAATGGGAAGAGTTGAACGGTTGTCAGATGTGTCATTTGATGAATTCGTCTGGCATCCCTGCCTCAACTTCCGTCTCACGCCACGTTCTGGGAGAACGATGGAGGCGACCGTAACCGTGTCGTAAACCCCAGTCGCGGCTGGAGAAATGAAGGTGGCTGGAGGTAGTATTGGTGGGAATACTTGATTATCGGGATGTGTGACGATCGTTTACCGTCATGTTCAGTCCACATATTTCAATCAAGATTTCTGATTATTTTTTCAGCGAAATTTATATAATGAAATCTACTGCGGTCCGTGGTGGTAGAGATGGTGGCGGTCTTTGGCATGCGCGTGCGCGCAGTCACGTGTGCGTGCGCACACGCAGCGTGGCAAAAGGCCACTAGCGTTCGGAAACGTGCGGGTTGCGATGTGAGTAGCGCGAGACCACCAATAAAAGTTCACATTCCACATTGTCCTACGAAGAGACGATTTAAGGTAACGTCTTCATCTTTGGGATGCCCTTCGTTTTCGCTCGGCGTCGGTTCCCAGTCCGCCATGACGATTAACGAAGCTCAAGGGCTGACCTTCGAAAAATAAGGGGTATTTTTTCCGCGTCCTGCCTCCTCGCATGGCCCACCAGAGGCGTATTCAGGGGGCGGGGGCGGGGGGGAGAGGGGGGCGACCACCCCCCCCCCCCCCCCCCCCCCCCCCCCCCACAGGGGGGGGGGGGGGGGGGGGGGGGGGGCCCCCCCCCCCCCCCCCCCCCCCCATGGATATGTTCTCGTTGCCTTGAAATTATTCATTGCATTTTATTTATTCAGCGCTTTTGCACGGGCTACTGACTAGTGTTTCCAAAACTCAGTAAATGTGATATGTCGCTCTTTCATGTTCGCGATTGAGCTATTTCGCGGCAAGCTTAGGGCAATCGATCGAACTTCGAATAAACGTTCAAAGCTTCTGTTTCTGTGAGGCCAGTGTTCTAGGAGATAACCGTTCCATCTGTGGACTGTACAGGCCTGCTCCAATTTCGGTACGTTTATTTGCAGCAGTATAGCCTGTAATATGCCACGGTCTATTCCGGGTCATCCGACCCCATCGGACGACACGGAAGTCTGGGACTTGTTTGCACGAAAGAAAGAAGTCGTGGAGCATTTAATGAAGGCCATGGGATTCTCCAAGGACCAAACGCGCTTGCTGTGCTATCACAGATTTCCATCGTTCCGACATTCAGGAGAAAGCTGAGATGAACAATTCGGGGAAATCTCTACGAATCGGCGAGGATCCGCCCCGAAACCAGCCAATGTGGCTTCTAACAGACTTCCGAGTGCGAAGGACATTTACTCGTACAGGGTGGGGCAAAAAAAAAAGTCTGAATTTTTGGAGAATTTATTCTCAAAACGACTGCTCGATGGCAGCACATTTCCCTACCTGCTCATCATCAATTTGGCATGCAATACTTGAAGATCCGGTGAAATGTGCCGCGTCCACTGAAATCGGCTGCAAATGAACGAATCGAAACAATTATGACACTTTTGATGTGTTTATTACTGTTGATGTTGGTGGCCATGCTGGTGTTTGCACAATTTTTCCGTAAGTTGAGGGATGACATTTGAAAGTGATTTTTGACTGAGTCTCGTGAAATAACGTAATAATGGTATATTAAACCGAAAAACGAGTGGAGTTGGAGATGATTTACGCCAAACAGATAACAGTTTACTGCAAATTAGTATGATTACCGTGAAAGACAACCCAAAAGGTAAAAAAAAAAACCGCCGATCCACTCCATTTCGGATTCGATGGCGTAATTCCATTATTTTGGCATTAGAGAAAGATTAGTCAGAAAGGAGAATGAAATTCCCAAACATTCCTCTGTTTCCTCCAATGCCCAATCAAATGAGATAATCTCTCATTGTTTCATTTGGCTGAGCTCGCATTCTCGGCCAAAACAAGCGAAGAGAAAAAACTTTTTCGTTTGCACATTTTGTGGGTCCGTCACGTGAAATACCCTGAAAGGACTAATTTTCTACGAAGCCAGTAAAAGATCTGTTCACAGCAGAGTGAGTTCTCTCCATTTCCCTCAAGCAATAAATCGACGAGTTTCATCATATAAACACCATTCCGTAAAATGAAGAGTGAGTACGTTTTCGAAAATGTGACATACCTTCCAATATTATTCTTCAAATGCCTAACTCATCCGAGCAGATATTCTGTGATCGTACTAAACGTTCAACTATAATTAATTATCTCGTATTAATTATATTCCCAACTTCAGTTTATTCAAATCTCCAGACTGTAGGTGCAACATGAACTTCAATCTGTGCATATTTTAGGTACGAATTTCCTTCAGAATGAGAAGCCTGAAACGAGAGAGGATAATCCCCCGATCGTGAGGTTCTGTACAGCATTATGAAGATTAAGGAGATTATGGAGATTAAGGAAGGATCCGTCCCCGACTTCCTCCTTTTTCAGACTGTTAATGAGAATAAATGATTCTTAGAATTTACCTGAAGCCTCAAAGTCGATGCTTGCAATCGATTTCTCAGTAATCTTCTATCTTGTTTACGAAGTCACGGGCATTCGAGCACAACTCCACCCACGTGATTGAGCGGAGAAAACCGCAGCAATTCTGTCAATCGATCCGCCTTAATCTTCTTCGTCCCCATATTGCACGGTATTTCATAGAGTTCTTGGACCCAACTGAGGCGACTGGCCTTGTTCTCTCCGAGTGGCGAAAAGAAATCGGGGACAAGATGCAGATCCGTTTCCCGGGGCTCTCGTGGATCACCAACACTCTGTCGGTGTTCGGATTTGGGTGCTGCGTGTCGGGTTGGAACCCGATGTTACGGCTCTACAGCTTGGGTGTCACGAGCATGGTCCTCGGCAAAATCATCTCAAAACTGTTTTTAAATTCAGTTCTGTTCAACAAAGCATGTAGATTCGAAGAGAAGGTCCAGCAGGTTTTCGGTATCGTCCTGGAATCGTTCCTTCTGCTGATGGCTCTTCTGGATTTACATTTACAATGGAATCTGCCCAGAGTTCTGAAGAAATTGGAAAGCATCAGAGAATCTTGCACTCGCGAGTGTCAAAATGTCGTGCTGAGCGATAAGAGATGCATTTGGTTCGGAAAGCGATGGTCTCTCTTCACAATCATCATATATTTGTCACTCTACTTTTACTATCTCTGGGAGAGTATCTCGAGAAGGGGATACGAGAACGTCTACAACGTGATGAATGCATGGGATACTGCTCTGGAAGTTCTCATATTCTACCGATACATCATTGTACCCGATTGCTATTATTTCTTCATCTGTGACGTCCTCCGAGAAGCATTTGACGTCGTCAGCCAAGAGACGAGAAAGGCCACCGATCCGGAGGAAGTGGATCGCCTTCTCAACATCCACATTCGCTATCAGAAGCTGGCAGAGAGCCTTAGAGACTTGATGTCGCCGCTTCGGGTCATCATGACTTTGCTCTGCGTTGCCGTGGTGGTCTTGGGAATTTTCCTCGCATTGGTTTCTCCTCATCAAGCCAGCATATTCTGGGAATTCAGCCCTCAAGTTGGAATCTGTTGCGCCTGGATCTACATCGTCTGCTCTCGGACGGATTACGTTGTCGGAAAGGTGGGAAATAAAATGACAAACTGTTGTTCGGCTCTTCTGTTGTTCTGTTGTTCGGACTGAACCTCTCTTCATATTCGTAACTTATAAGCGATGTTTGTATTTCTAGTCATCGTCCGTTGCAATCGCAATCAAGGAGATTGCCAACCTGCCTCGTTTCCAATGCATTCAACATAAGGTGAGTCCATTCATTTATTGTCGGAGTTATTTCCTGACTACACTATATTGTCAACCTTGTCGTTTAGTTACAACTGTTCCTGTCGACGTTGGCATGCAGACCATTAAATATGACCGCAGGGGACTTCTTTGGGGTTAACAGGGCCCTCATCCCAACGGTACGTCATCAGTTCCAATGCCGATTGTCCACATGTTAAGGAACTTGGGTCTTTGAGCAGGCCTTCTACAATATCTTTGCAGATGTTTGCCACCATCGCGACCTATATCATCGTCTTGGTGCAATTTCATATGCAGATCCAGCAGGGCTCTAATACTAATTGTACGAATTCCTCAAGTGGTGGATAAACTCCTGACGGGTCCCCTGACTGCCCTGCTGGGGAACTTTTCGGGACGAAATGAGATATAGCTTCGTACTCAGCAAGCATGTCACATCACCTCTTGGGAGAAAATCCTTTTCAGGCACATCCATGTACAGAGGAATGCACTCTTCCTCATGAACTTTCTATTGTGAATTAAACTTTCATGAACCAGCATCTACTGTATATTTTACTCCACGTTAGAGCCAACTAGTGAGAATTCTAGGGCACAATAGCCCTTTTCTCCACCGAAACCCACTTTTATAACTTGCTTTCCCATCACATGTTATTTCCGTATTTCATCCTTTCATCAAGGCCTTTCAGTCCACCAAATTTCACATGAAAGGTCTCAGTACTTTCTGAGACCTAAAAAAGGAAATTACTCATGAGGATCTATTGTTGTTCTTCCTTGTCGGCTATTAATATTTCTTATTATAAAGGTCTAACTCATAAATAGCCGCTATTGAATAGCTAAAAAGTAGTACCTAAAGTAGTACCTAAAAAGTACCTTCATTCGAGTAACGGATTGATCTAAAGAAATGAGCGTTGAGCCAAGAGAGTATAGCCTTTTCAGAATGAATGAAATCGTATTGAGAATACTAAATAATACTGTTACCCAGACTTCCATTATCATAACAGCATACTAGAGCCAAGGCAATTGCAGTAATTACTGGTTAGTCTTAATAATTAGTTTCTGTGTGATCTTTTGCGGCAAGGATCATTTTCGTTTTGCCTATAGACAGATATAAAGTGTGTATTCCATACTAGCCATGGCCATTCCATACTAGCCATACTACATGGTCGCGCCTTCGGCGCTCCAATACCTTGGTTAGTGATTAATTCATTTATTTTTTTTGCGAAATGGGAAACACGTATTTTAAGTACGTCCCCATTGAAATACGTGATATATGGGGATTAAAGTCTTGATTTTTATCAAAATCATTTTTTCCATGATTTCTAGTGTGCTTAGCTTGAAATATTTTCATGTGTCCTTCTTTGTAAGGGTGGAGAATACATTTTGAAATACTTCCCTCCTATAATCTACGCAAATGGGACATGTTTCAAATGTAGGATTTTTCCTGTACTCAGCAATCAAACAGGTACTTCTGAGAGAAGTTTTTAAATTTTCTGTCTCTGTTTCCTTGAATAAAAAAAAATTCAGGAAAATGGGACTGGAAAAAAGTGCCCTGATGTGTTTAAAAAATTTTATTTTCTTCTGAAATGTAGACTCAGAGAACTCCATGCCACTCAGTTTCAGCCTCATACGTTTCCTCTTTTTGCTGCCGGAAAAAAAAATTATTTGGAAAAGCGACACACCCAGAAGCTGCGCTCTGAGGAGAAGCACACCAAAAGTTGACTTTTTTCTTAAATCAACATCACGTCCGTTATGCGTGCGCCGGCTGCTACTTTTCTATTTCTGCCCGATTCGCTGGGATATGAAAAATTCTGTGAAACCGTTACATCCCCAAGAAATATGCCCCCCCCCCCAAATATTTTGGAAATTTGACATTTGACATTTGAGCTCAGTGCGTCAGCAGTCACGTTCTTGCCAGGTTTCAGCTTTCCATGTGCCTCCGTTTCAATGAAGCAAAGAAAACTATTTGAAAATATATTCTCCACTCTTACAAAAATTGACACATGAAAAGATTTCAGGTGAGGCACACTACAAATAATAGAAGTAATGATTTTGATAAAAATCAAGACTTTCGTCCCCAAATGTCACGTATTTAAATAGGGACGTACTTAAAATACGTGTTTCCTATTTCTCAAAAAATAAATGAATTAATCACTAACGAAGGTAATGGAGCGCCGAAGGCGCGACCATAGCTAGTTTGTTTGCCCTTCAGGCAAACAAACTCTCTAGTATGTTATAGGGCTGCATTGGAATGCACGACCTTGGTGCGGGATTCTGAGTCCCTGTTTATAGTAGTTCCCCACATGTTATCAAATTGACAGCAGTCTACAGTAATATATAGCTGCTGTATTTTTTCTGGGACTTCAAATATGGTCTCATCATTTATATTTATTATAACTAAGACATTTCCTTCCCAACCAATTTTTTTTGCAAGCTAGATACTGGAAAGTAGTACAGAAATACAGGAAACATCCGATGTGATCCGGATATGAGTACTAGCTGAACTAATTCAGCAAATTAAATTGCATGACTTTTTAAATTTACTAGTATATAATTTATTCAAATAATTGAAATAAATGTTTAAATTTACTCGAGAAAACCATTTTGAGGTTACACAAGCCTTTTTGAAGCCCAAAAAGGATGAGACATTTTTTTCATGCCTTGAACATAATTCAGGACTAAGAGGGTTAAAATGAAGCCCTTTCAACTAATAAATGTAACATGTTCTGACTTGATTTTGATAGATCATGATAGGTATTTTATACCTATCGTAATAGTTATGAAGATACCTATCAAAATAGGTTTCACGATGGATGCCAATAAATTGTTCTTGCATACGGAACCTAGCGAATTATAGACCAATCGCCTGATACCTATCATGATAGCCACCATGTAATACATAGGCTATCAAGTGATAGGTTCTTGCATACGGGCTAGTGTCTACTTCTAAATAGTTTCATCCCTTAAGGAATGCAGTAGATATTTAATTATGCGAGTGTTCGCGTCTTCCTTGCTTATTTATCCTCCATGTAAAGAGCGATGAACGAGCACAAACAGTTCGCCCATGTACTCAATCTTATGGTAGTTGACACGACGCTCTGTGTAGTGCAGGAAAAAGTGTTCTTCGAGCTGTTAGGGAAAACGGCATGCATCTTCTCAGAATCACACAAGTGGATTGCGGTCTGGAAAGACAGAGCAAAGGAAAATGAGACTGGCAGCGATACCATTAGAAGATTCAAGAAAAGCGCAGAAACGCGATGGTGGAGCAACCCCAAGAGTGTGAACTCCGTCCTTGGCAAGTACGTGGACCAGTCCCGAGTGACTGGTCCTCATCGTCATAGATGACAATGCTGGAAGTTCTGGACACGATGGGAGAAAGTGAAGACTTTGAAGGTACTGATAAATACCTCAACTCATTTATGAGCTGTTCATACTGTATATAATTTCAGTTCGATGCCATATTCTCGCGATAAAATGAATGCGAATTGACATGGACAAAGTATGGGTGGGGAGCGACCTAAAAATGAATAAGGCCACATATGGACAATGTCGTTGCAATTTGCAGAAAAGGTGAGAAATATTCTTATGTTCATGACTCCAGTTCCCCAGCAAACGAGAGAAATAGAAGCAAGTGCCCAAAAGGTTTCTCAACTCCTTTGGCTGGAAAGAACGAAGAGACCCTACCACTAGCAGGCCTATGCGATCTATGTCTTCCTCTTCTCATTCTTTTTTGGCCTGTAACATGAGATTATGCTCACCGATCGATTGACGCCAGACGAGTTCGATCGATGTCCTGCTCTTCTTCCCTCTGACTTCACTTCTTCGCGGCAGTTTTGGAGATGTATCCACAACTCGAATCCGCTGTTGCCGATGTTAGAAGATTTGGAATTTGGATCAGACGTGAACATTTGAGGTACTCTCAAGAACTAGTTGATGAAATCATGACATCATGAAATAAGTCGGTGGACTTATTCCATGATGTCAAATCTAGTAAGAACGCAAAAGAAAATATTGGACATAAGTTGAAGCAACAAGTTCTTTGCCTGGAAAGATTTTCTCAGTCGCCTACACCGTAAAAAATGTTTTCAGGAGATTCCGACGGACGCACAGGATACAGTATGCTGATACTAAATATGCTGAAAATGTTTCCGTCTAATATGCTGAAAGTGGAATTCCGATTTTGAGCGGAATCTACGTCTTCTATTTTCTCACGCAAAAAAAATACTCTTATTGTCGGAATCGCTTGCTTTCGTTAAAGAAGGTAATTTTTCGTGTCTTCCCAGGAGATTTTCCGTCTCATTCAGGGAGTACCTAATGGAATTCATTACTCGAAGACGCCTAGTTCCCTCATTAATCCGAGATATTTTATTGCGTTTCTCTCACGGAAAGGTTGCGTATGCTATGAATACATGCCACTAATCAGTGCAGCCCTTTGGACGAAGAAAAAGTTCTCTTGCATTCGGAAAAGATCGCGACTTACTCTCGCCCCTTTCTCTTATTTTCTCAAGGAGCGAGTGTGTGGGGCGGATGAACGACTTTGAGAATTCTTTACGCGCATTGTGTCGGGTGGGCCGCTGGCACCCAGGAAATGTAGGTCATCTCCGTGAAGTCGGGCTTGCTTCGTTTCAGAGAGGTTCTTTTTGGATCAGGGAGAAGAAGCTATCACGTACTTCATTTCCCTAGTTTCCGATTGAGAAATTCACAGCAATGGACTTTCTCACTGGGAATCAAAACTGTTTCCTGTAGCATTGTGATGTCTTCATTGTTCGGGGGTATTCCGGGGGCGAGTGGGAGTTCTTTACGATTCGGGTTAGAAATTAAAACTATAGGGAAGCTTCCCGAAGTTGTCCATGCGAAATTTTTCGTTTTATCATTAGGAGATGCATTCCGTTTCGTTGTTGGACTCGGAATGGAAGACCTTGAGGCGAAATATTTCAGAGGAAATATGAGAGAAACTCAGCGAACAACGTGAAGTGGGATTTCCGAGGATACCAGGGAAATTGTTCAAACCATTAGGGGGAATGCAGGTTTACATGCTTTTAGTTTGATATTACGATGAAGAATTGAACATTTTCGAAAAAATATTACAGTGTAAAAATGAATTTCCCATTTCTATGACATCAAGCTTATCAAACGCATGAATTTTCAAATGCAAAAGATACTCTTCTCAAAAAGAAAATAGATTCGTACATCCTCATCTGATTATTTGAGTCCTCTTCAAAGACTCCTTTAATATCACCCTGATTCAACTCACGTCCCTGTCAGTGAAGTTGAATAACGCCTTATCCACACTTCTCATTTCGCTGGAATGACTGGCGGAATGAACGAATGAATCGGCGCAAACTATTCCGTCCATAAATTTTGACAGTGACTGAGGAATGAAATAAACTGAACTTTATTGCGCTGGAACACATAGTACATTAGAGCTGAATACCCATATACATTCGGGACAAAGCAGTGCCAATGGTCCTCGTTCTATTGTTAAGGCAGCGATTGGAAAATGAGTGAATGGATGAGAGTAGATCCTCTCATAGGAAGGAGAGTTTGGTGGAGATGAAGCATAGGAGGAGAGGGAGCATGAATAAGGAGGAAGGGGAGGTTCCACAATTGACAGTTGGCCCAGACGTGGTCTCGGACGTTGGCGGCTCAGACGTTGGCTGGGGAGCACCCAAATCATGTTGATTCACAAACTCCACTCCCTCTTCTCCTCCGTCGTACAATTCAAAGATGATGATCTGCAATGTCGACACAGTTATCGTCATGCCTTAGTGCCTTGCCAAGATCATATTTACGTTGCTCGTTATCCATCCTGAGCACCCTCAACAAAATCTACAGGGTGGGTAAAAAAAAAACAAAGCTATCCCCAAACAGCATGTTTATGTCAATTTTACGTAAAATGAATGTAAATTTTTTGTCCATTTTATATCAATTTTACGCAAACCATTGTCAAGAAAATGCCAACATGTTTGCAGAAATGTCACCTCTGTGATACGTAAACGGGGATATAAAATTAACCTAAATTTTACGTAAAATTGACCTTCCCATTTGCATTCCAAATAGCATGTTTACATTCATTTTACGTAAGATTTATGTTAATTTTCCCCTGGCATTCATGCGTATCATGCATGTCAACCAGTACCATTGAAGAGATATGACATACTGAATCTCCTATTCTTTTACGTTCTTCAGAACTCAAGGGTGGTTGGACGAGTACACAAGTACTCACTCACCAGCACTCAAGAGTACCAAAGTGACCTACTGCTTCCTCCTCCCGTACCGGAACCTCGGGAGGAGAAGTAGATGTTCAAAGGAGCTCTCTTCCTTTAGGATAGAGAAGATGTAGTACTTGTGGGCTGGGATTCTACTCTTCCCTAATCCCGTGCACTGCTGTAATAAAAACTTAACTTCAGCATTTAATGATTCCCTGAGTCATATATTATTAAAATATGTAATAATTTCCTGCTTTCCATATATATATATATATTCATGAATTGCATAATAAAAAAGGGAAGGATGGTAAGAAAACCTGATGCTATTTAGGGAAAACCAGTACTTATTAGCAACTGTAGGGAACAGGGAACATGGGTTCCATCTAGTGAGGAATCTTGGTATTTCAACTGCCGGATGGTCAGCTGAAGTTTCATATGGAAAGTGTGATGTTAACTTTGTATAAACTTGATATCATGTACTTCACGTCAGATGGAGTGACGTCTAGTTCATGTAAAATAAACTTACATTTCGGTGACGTAAATATAGGAACGTAAATTTTACGTAAACGTGATGTCATATTCATGGCAATCGCAAGAAATTTACATTGCAACAAATTGATAGTGACAAAATTTCTCAGTACTTTAATGAATTCCCATTTCTGCTGGGAACATAGCACTTTCTGAAATCTGCATAATTTAATTTATGGTCTCTCTTTCATTCTTTCTCCAAAATACCGTATCCCTCTGGCTGGCTCATCCTCACCTAAACTGCTCGTTTTTTTTAAATATTTTTTTAATTTATAACGGGTCCTCTCGACTTGAATCTTCTAAACTATCACTTCTAAAACACAGCAAAATCATTCATTCTTCGCAAAAAAAATTTTCACCAAATTTTGCTCTCTGTTCCTTCAAGAACTTCACTTTTCCCAGTTCCACTTCATTCAGGAACCTACTCTCAGTCCTATGGCTGGAACTAGATCAAATACTGGCATGGGTTTCTAAATTATGCGCAGCCCAAGTGAACATGAACATTCAAGAGGACGTTCAACCTGTCGTTCAATGAGGTTTTTGGACGTTCAATGTTCAGGTATGAACAGCTTTTGGACGCTCACAAAAAATGCCATTTGATCACTCAGCTTGCATTCAATTCCTGCTGTGGAGATAGATGCAGTCGGGTTGGAGTTTCTTTTATCCTCTAACGTACTCTTCTCACGCATCTGCGGTGCAGAGGAGGAACCTCTCATTTGATATATAGCGGAGAGAATTCTGTGCCTGAGCAGGAATTCTCGCTCGCACGCAAGAATGGGTATGCCATCATTTATAAATTGGGAAAAATAGTACTTCAAATCAGAATAGGTTATCTGATCGCCAATAACTCCTGTCAAGGGAGAAGAGCTTTGAATGCAACCCTTGGATGGGAACGCATAATTTGAACTGGTTTTGATCGCTTTAAATTTCCGACATCTGAGCTATCAATAGAACTTTCCCAAGGACGTTCAGGGAATGTTGGCAATACCTTAAATGTTCATTGAACATGCATTAAACGTGCTACTTGGGATGAAAAATTAATATCGCCATCATACTCTCAGCTCATCTGCTTTGACAATGCAATTTATTTTCCATTGGGGTCTATAATATTTTTTTTTTACCTTTGTGCAATTCAGAAACTACACCCATCTGCATTAATGTCGATCAAAGTGTTCCTTACTTTCTTCATTTTTTGTCACATTTCTGTTCTATCATGCATATTTTATTGTATGTTTGCTCATGAGAGTATTCATTTTGTTCCCCCCTCCTCCTTTGCCGCTTCCCATAATGTTTTGCCCAGAAGTACTGTATATACCAGACCACCTTGAATGACTTCATCATCATATTGTCATATCATGTGGCCCTGAAGGCGGGAAGGATTAAGTATTATTTACTATTATTACTTCATATTATCACTGCTAAGAGTAAACCATACCCCCAATGCATAAGCTCCGATACGAAAATCTCGTCCGCATCAGACTCTGCATCCCCCAACAATCTCATCTAAGGCCTTCCCCAGTAACTCCATCTAACCCAATAAGTCTCTCACTCGTGGCGATCCCGGATGCGATGTGATACTCCTTGACACAAGAGGCACTAAGCCCATGAATGTGTCCCCAAGGGAGAGGAATCCCAGTTACCACCTTCCCCCACTTCCCCCACTCCTCCCCCCCTCCTTCCCCCACTCCCCTTTTAAGATCCAAGTAACCTCCGACCTTCTGGAGAATCAATTTGGCTCAAGTGGTTACTCCGGGGATACGCTTCCCTGGCCTTCTACCTTCACCGCTGGAGTATACGTCCCACATCTAGAGATAGCGGTGCCAAGTGCTCGAGCGTATCCCTTCCCAAAGGCAGGGGCTGGCACCCGCAAATTAATGCTTCGCCTGGTTCGTTTTGAAACCGCGTACTCTGCCATGGGGGACGAGCACGCTACCACCTTAAAACTGCCAGTCTGGGAAAATCTTTTTTTTTTTCGAGTCCAAACACTCGCCAAAGCCAAAGCATGCCACTTCGAGGGCGAAATAAAAGCATCATTCGATGACTCCGAAAGCTCGTCTCGAATAACTCCGACCCTTACCATGAGACCAGGAGAAGGACGATCGACAGTTTCACATCGCTCCAAATGATGCAATTGCGGCGATTGACCACTCGAACGAAAGATTGCCTCATCCGACCAGAGCACGTGCTCGCCAAACGTTGGATCTTCGTCTTCCCATCGAATCTCTGCGAACTCCACGCGCCGTTCGAAGTCGTCTTCAGAAAGTTCTCGAACGAGGCATGGAACGGGAGACTTCGGCTTGAGATCCTTGAGAAATTTGAGATTGCGGTCTCTGCTTTCCGGGCGATCGAGAAATCTTCCTGCTGACCGTTATCGATGTTTTCCTCAGCACGACATGACCTGGGGCGTCCAGAGAAAGGTCAGCGGCTGTTCCCGTTTTGACATAATTTTAGCTGATCGACTTCCGGCTGGCGGTTTCTCCGCTGAATTTGGTCGAATTCGGAATTAAGTTGGACAATGGCAACACGCTCATCGATATTCAGTCGCTTCTCGCTCAATTCCCCAAAAAATGTTCCAGGGAAATCAATCGCAACGGACACGCAATTCATCAGGCACTCAGACAGATAATCAGACGCAGCAAACAGGGTGTTTTCAGTCATGAACGAGTTTCAATGCCCTAAAAATAGGTATTTCATTTACCTTCTCTCAATTGCAATATAACGAAAACAATATGAAAACTTACTCTTAGGTATTCGTCTTGTCTTTCGAATGGTGCATACCGCATTTTAATCCGATCTAGCATTCCAATGTCATCAACATTCAAAAGGTGGTATGAATAATACAAAATATTCGAAATAATATTCAAATATTCCCGAATACAACCCTCAAATACGACTGTATTTGGTTTGTTCCGCCTGGGCGGTCACGGCGGATTCCGGCAAACAGTGAAGGAAACTTATTATTACGAATGCTAACGGAGCATGTGAATCTCCCGGATGGTGGGGGCTCATGAAATTCTGCCGAGAATAATTTCTCGGCAGCCCCGCCGGAATGGAATACGGCAGGCCGTTTCCTAACCGTAATCCTGGGGAAAGACGCCAGGCTTCTACATGCATTCCAGGATCCGTCGTGATTCATGATACTATGGCCTCGAGAAATAATGATACCACTGGGCTGCCTTATCCGGTCGGCAGGCATTTCAATCACTACGGAAAAATTAATTCATTCTTCGTTCAGAAGTGATGGTTACTGTCTTCAATAAATATTGTGCACGCCCTCTAATTCCGCGACGACGGAGATTGTGGGCTTGAAAATCAATTATGCGTAGGGCAGACGATGGCAGGAAAAGATTCAGTACACGTTCCGTTTTAAAGGTGAGTGAACAAAGGTTAGCAAGGTGAGTAAGGGTGTTCACCCGCAAGAATTTTCTTATGGTGGCATATTGCAGAAATTTCATTTCTCTTTCGAAACGACGAACCAATCGACGAGAATGACAGGAGTCAAACTGAACAATTTAAAGCCCTTTCTATTGTGACAGTCAACGTCATTTCTATTCCTTCCGCGTTATGACCCCATTCCATTGTGACAGTTTCCGTCATTTCAATCCCTTCCAGGATGTCGGGGTTCCCCTCTCCGAGGAGAAATAAAAACAGAGATTTGTCTCTGCTTCCTACGCTCTGCGTCCCCGGGGGAGCGAGGAATGCTCTAACAGCATAATGTCAAGGCAAGCTGGGATGCACTGACTTGGAATACGGATCGGCTTATTCATTGTCCCTATCTCGTTCCTGTGGGATGTCAAAGCCACCTGTGTGGCTCCTCGGGAGTGAGAGAGCGGAAAGGTTGGGAAGTAGTGGTCCAGAGCTGTCTAATCGCAAGCAAATGCCACCTTGCTTGAGCGCTGAAGATTTCACGAACTGGGGCATAATGAGGCATGAAAATAAATAATTAAAAACTGTATGGCAGAACAAGATTTTTCAGGTATATAATTCCAACCATACGTCTAGCGATGACTCTGGCGAAGCCTTATCCGTTATTTGATGGGCTTCAGTGATCTTCAATCAGAACAGATGATTTAGGTGACGGCTTAAAAAAGAAAATCCTTTCCTTGTACACCTCATTTTTCACCTTGTATCTACCCCTGGATCTTCAGACAGGGATCAGATTATTTTTGGTCTCCCTTGAAGCATTAGAAAAAATTATATTCGGATTCAATCCTTCCTGCGACTCGATATGGAACTCGGCACCCCTGGCTTTTCAGGAAAATCAATTCATCGTCATCGGCGAGATTAAAGCCTCGTTGCATTGCCAACATCTGATGATAGTGCGAACACGAAGGGCTTAGATTGATTAACCCTGATCATCATTAGCCTTAGAGAGGGAGACAAGGCGTGCGTTCGCTTTCCTCTCTGCGTTCACCTTGCCTTCCTTTGGACAATGCCTCGTCCAAATACTATGAGATAGGAAGGAGGAGAATATGAGAAATCCAAAAATCGGTTCGAGTAGAAAACATTTCGGCTCTAGGGTTCAACCACCTAAGTTCGGATGTTACTTAAGTTACAATATGTAATACTTCATCGCTACAACATTGTTACGAAGTTAAGCGTCTCCCTTAGAAGCCGCCCTTCGCTGCTAGAAAGAACTGTTTCTGAGGGCGATGTCGTGAATGCTGAAAGAAAAAGCACTTCTTCCAGCGGATCCGCTTCGTCGATGATCCACAAAACCACCCGCGTGGAAGAAGCAATCGACGGAAGCGCTCTTATGTGGGGATACGGATGCAATTCGAAAGCGGGGTACTTAGTATTGCGAGTCGAATAAGGCTTAGATCTGTATCAGCGGCTTTATGTCCTAAGCGTTCCACATTGTGCAGCCTGCCGAACGAGACTTTATAGACCTAGGCCTAGGCATAGACGGAAGGCGAAGTGCCTGACTTCGTTTCTTCTTTTTGTGCATAATCAAATTCAGCAACCCAAGGTAGAAGCGTCTAGATGAGTCTGGAGTAGGCCGAGCGTACGATATAATAAACTCGCCTGTTCGGCGAGACTCCGAGAAATCTAGCCATAACGGTACATAACGCGCATGTTTCCTTGCGTGATGCACTGAAAATGGCGCTCGAATCCTCATCCCAGGATTAATTCCACGCAAAAAGGGCCTACGCGTTTGTGGAAATCGTTCGGAAACTCTCGGAGCTCCCACCTCCGATCCGGTTCAGAAAGAGACAAAGATGAAATCGAAGTCGGACGAGCGACGTCTACGAACGATCACAGAGCTCTTCTGTCGGTTTTCACCGCCGACCAATCGCATTCGTCCTCCCGGAACCTGCCAAGATTTAGATCAGCTCTATGATTGGTGCGTCGACTGACCCTGGAGCCTCCGGGTTGGAGCTTCTGGCTATCGCCAGGGTCGGGCAGAAAGGGTTTATTTAGCTTTCTCTCTCCACTGGCTCAGCAACTAGGTATGGAAGAGTGCGTTGAATTGCATTAAACCGCCAACAATGCTTAGCTGCTGCACTAAAAGACTCCTCTTTGACAATTACAAGGTTACGAATTGCCACAAGGTGAAAGATGTGCGCTTCGTTGAAGGATCGTGCTGTCCTTTCCCGCATCCTTATTTCCGTACAATTTTTTCGCTCTTGAATTTCGTTGCCATTTTATTCCCTCCAAGGACATTGACATTATTCGCATTTTTTTTCCACTTTCGCATCTGTGATTGAGTGAAAATTAGGTTCCAGGCAAAATTTCTGGCGTGGCACTTCGTATTTCATCATAGCTTGCCTTTGGGGGGCGCGAACGACTGAACAAGTACCGAAAAGTACTACTCATCGAAGAAAGAGAATTGGGCAAATACTGGTCCGATGTTGACTCGAGAAATGCCGATGTGCCTTGACTGTATTTCTGTCCCAAGCCTCAAGTACTGAGCTAATGCGCCAATACCGAAGAGTTCTTTAAGCGACGCTTTGAATTCATCTGAAATGCAGTACATTGTACCGACCGGAGCTCTATAATTCTGTAACGAACTCAAAAAAGGCCTTCGTGAGATAAGATGGCGTGGGCAGGTTCGTCTGTCTCTATGAGATGTGGAACTCGATCCATTTATTCCTCTCCGCTTTCTGTTCCCCTTTCCGATCCACGACTTTGATCCCCGCTCATATTTCGAGGACCGTGAGTGCGATAGAGCGAGAGAAATTCCGAAGAATGGCCCGTTCCTCTGCCACTCCATTCCATCCTCTTCTCTCGACGGTATCACTCCTCAACTGCTAGAGCTAATCCCACGACAAACGGCTTCCTTCCCCGCTCCCACTCAGACTGCAACGCAGTTGACGCACAGAGGCCGAAGCGAAAGCCTTATCATGGTAACATCCGAGGGTTGTTTCGTGCATCCGCCTCGTAATTGATTTTAAAGGACTTCACTGACGATAAAGATCTTCATTGCATGCCGAAATTCTTTGCGCACCAGCCCTTCTGATTACATTCTCGGCAAGGCGAAGGGAGTTGATAAGCATGAGCGAGGCCGAGACAGTCGGCATGCAAATGACATCTGTGAGAAGCGAAGAACATCAATGATGCATTCGACTACGTGGAGGGTGCAGGGGAGGCATTCACCCGAACCAAGTCCATGTGGTTCCAGTGTACATGTTTCTGTACTCTCTGGTGTCGTAATAGCAGTGACTGGGACTCTGTGAGATAGGCCTAAGCGTATTAATTGGTTTAAAACCTTCACAAGGGCAAGGAAACAAGTGCTCATCGCGCAAAACATACATGATTCTTGGCCTTATGCTTCGATGAGTTCGGTGTAACGTACGTTTCTTCTCCGTAGCCGAGGCTGTAAACCTATGTCAAATCGTCATGTTTGGATTCAGAAAGCAGGTGGGATTCACTTTCCCTTCAGTTCTAGGCTTATCACATCTCAATGACTAACGGCACTCATCGTAACGTAACGTTAAACACAGCCTATGCTCCAGTAAATTTAGATTTTATTTAAAGCTCTTTTTCTTCTCCACAATCCTGACATAGTTTGGTTGAACTCCAAATTTTGCCCAAGCCAATAGTTAAGTGCCATAGGAAGCCTTCGCTTAGCCAATCATGAACAATCTCATGTACCTGTTCATGCATTTCTTAGTGTTGAACCCTAAAGGTTGCATGTTTTTTTTTCTTCTCAGGATATCCAGAAGAAGATCCATGAAGAGCAAGAGCGGCGGCAGAAGCAGCTGAAAGAACTTGAAGATGAACTCACAGAGGATGGTAGCTTACTAACACCTGAGAGAAAAAGGATTACATCTCTCAGTACTGATGAGCTCTTGTCAGATATTCAGTCTGGAAAGCTGTCGGCAACAACAGTCCTCAAAGCCTTCCAAGCTGCTGTATGATCATAATTGCACTAAACAAATCTTGGTGAAAGGCCTCATTAGGCATATACAATACTAGTAGTAAAAGAACTAGACCTTAAGTCCATATTGAGGAGGCTATATACAAGATAGCAATAAATAATGTTTCACATTTCATTGATCTATATTTTTATTATTTATTAAGGTAGAAAATTAAATTACATGTCATCTGATAAATGAACTCAAGAAGTTTTTCTTTAATGTTGAGAAACGTTTAAACTGTTCACCATTCCTTTGGATGATCTGTTTGTAACATATGTCAATGATTTCAATAACATTGTCCAGTGTCTTGTGTGTCATGCCTCTGAATGCTATAACTACAAAACATTTGAGTCTGCCAATGATGTGTGGATTTGTGGAGAACACCTTTTCTTTATGGAAACTCCAAAATATAACAGTGTTCAAGATCAGGAGAACCTGCTGGCCATGAGATGTCCCCTCTCATGCTCATAACACTTTCTCTTCAAGCTCATCAACAATATTTCTTAAATAAAAGGTTTTCTCCACTAATACGCACATCATTGAGAGACTCAAGTGTTCTGAAGTTACAGCACTCAGAAGCACAACACATGAGGCACTGGATAATGTTATTAAAAATTACACTGTATGTTGTTACAGACAGATTATCCAAAGGAATGGTGAACATTTTGAACATGTTTCTTGACAAAAAAAATCTCTTGAGTTCATATATCAGATAACATGTAATTTAACTTTCTACCTTAATAAATAATGAGAATATAGGTCAATGAAATATGAAACATTTTTCGTTGCCACCCTGTACATGTTGATATTTTCTCATGTCTATCAGCCTGTTGCCTTTCAAGACAGTCCTGAGGTGTTTAGCTTGCTAAATTACTGCTTTATTTTCCTTTCTAATGTTTTTCATGTAGTTTTCCCATTTTGTCCAATGGGTGATTCAATTTGCAATTTAATGGTATTCTGTTCATTTTAGGCCTTGGAATCCAACAAGAAGCTGAACTGTGTGACAGAATTCATTGTAGAGGCAAAGGTGAGCATCATAACTGGAGGTATGACTCCTGTGACCAAGCCTTTCAGACAAATGGGATTGTTTACTTTTTTGGTAGACATGGGCAAAGGAGTGTGATGAAGCATTGGAAGAGAAGAGAAAGGCAAATCCTCTTCATGGCCTCCCATTTAGCATCAAGGAAAATTTCATGATCAAGGGTCATGATGTGACATATGGAATAGCCAAACACTTGGGAACTCCAAGTGACACCACCTCGTACTTGGTTCAAGCCATGCGCAACTTGGGTGCTATTCCCTTCTGCCGCACAAATGTTCCTCAGACAATGATCAGGTCTGTAATTGAGTGCTATTTGTATCCTGCAACTCGCTGCTGTAATTTTCTCCATCACCCTCCTTTGAATTCTCTCTTTTCATTCAAGCTGCTTTTCTTGCCTGCAAATCTTCACCTGTGAGTGCAAGTCAGAGGCAAGGACTTGACAATGAGCTTGCTTTGCTTTTGCCTTTCTCTTCAACATGCTTTCTTGTGTCATTTTGAATTCTGTCCAGGATGTTTTTCCCTCATTCTCTGTTTTGTGTGGTTCAGTTACAGCTGTGGGAACCCAATCTATGGATTGACTCTGAATCCGCATGATGACAAGCGGACCCCTGGTGGATCGTCTGGTGGGGAAGCAGCTCTCATTGCTACTGGGGGCTCACTTTTTGGAATGGGTTCTGATATTGGTGGGAGCCTTCGCATTCCTGCTCACTTCTCTGGTTGCGTCGGATTTAAGCCATGCAGTGGACGACTGAGGTTGATTTCCTTTTATCTTACCTCTAAGAGTATTATGTCATATTCTTGTTCTCAAAAAATTTATTGTGAAATTTCGGTCAACTTGATGCTTTTTCTTCTAGCAAGCATGGAATGGGGTCAAGTCTTCCAGGAGTGCAAGGGGGTAGGTTTTGCAATGTTGGATGTTAGCTCAGATCCATAGAAGTTCTGTAATATTCTCAGATATTAATGATTCTGATGACTGGAAAATAGTGTTGAAAAAATAAGTGATTTATAGGATTTATTGCCATCTGAAGTAGTACCTTCTTTCAAGTGCTGTTTTTGCTCAATGATTTCCAAGCTAGATTTTGTTATCAAGAAACAATGAAGATTCTTTTTTGTACTGATGTTATTAGAAAGACTGAGTTTCTTCAGAGCACAAGACATCAGACATACAGTTTATTCTTAGTATAAAATGCAAAAGGAATAGGGGCTGCAATTGGGAAAGTTTTGACTCTCTGGGGGCATGTCCCAGCATAATTTAGGCTATATTCTTCCAAGAATAATAGGATGTGCATGAAACCTCTTCCTCTGCAAACAGTTGTTGAGTTGGATTAAATCTAACAATATTCATAAGTCATTATCATGTTGATATTTCAAATCAATTGTGAAAAGTATGAAATATGTCTCCCTTTTTGATGTCTAGTTGAAAGTTCCTTTCCATTTGAATTGCTTCATAGTTCTTTCTGCAGCTCAGGAGAGACCACTCTTTCAAATAACAATCAAAGGATTCCTTTAAAAAAAAGTATAATATGGTTTGCTTAATTTACAGTAGGCTATATGTCTGTGGGTATAGGATAGCATGGACAGTGGTTGCAGTGATTGACAGGAGCATTTTTTGCATGACAGTGGTTGCCGTAGGAGGTTTCCTGAGTCGGGATGTCCACACCTTGGAGATTGTCTTGAAGGATTTCTTGGGACCTGCTCAATATTCTCTTGATCCTTTGATGCCTTCTATGCCATTCAATCATGAGGTTCATTTCCTTTCCCTCCTTTCTCGATGGCTTGCAACCCTTGAATGGATTTAGAGGTCATTGGAATGGTTTTTCAGGAGTACCAAAAGAAGAAGTTGAAGATTGGTTATTATGATGAAGATGGATTTTTCCCTGCCACTCCTGGATGCAAGAGAGCAGTTTCTGTGGCAAGAAAAGCCCTTGAGGCTGCAGGTCATGAAATGATTTCTTTCACCCCTCCTAATGTTGCTCTTGCCTGTTCCATGCTATCAAAGTTCATACAGGCTGATGGTGGGAGCAATTTCATCAGGGAATTGTAAGTCCTGCATACTCCCTTTTTTGGGTAGCCATAATTGAAGAGGAAATCAGATTGTGTCAATCTATTGACAGGGATGGTGAGGTGGTTGATCAATCACTGGACCTGTTGTACAAAATAGCTCGAATGCCTGGGATTATGAAGAAGATGATGCATTCCCTTGTTGGCTGGTCATCCCCAAAGACTGCCATACACCTTGAAGGTACAACTTCCTCTTCCAGTTCCATTTCATGGATTGTCCATTTCAAAATACCAATCCAGACATTCAGATTGCTAAAGGCTAGGCATTCCTTGCCCCTCCCTTATTTTCTTTTTACCTGTACACTTAACAGACTTCACCAATGGGGAAATTGTAGTTAGCAGACCCTTTTTCTCCCTTCTCATCCCTTTTCACCCTCTCTCACCCCATTCTACATGTAATAACATATAAGTTTTCCAACAAATGACAGGACCTTATCTGCTGTCTCGAGACCTGTGGCAAGGAGCAAAGGAGAAAGATGATTATGTTAGGTTGGTAGTGCAGGAATGGAAAGCAGAGGGACTGGATGCATGCATCTTGCCTGCCTTTCCAACTCCTGCTCAACCACATTCCTATCCATCTCAACTGCTCTGTAGGTCCATTTTCTTATTCAGTTATTCTCATGAAGAATATTCATTTTATTAAGCCTACACATTTCTTTACATGCAGCTGCCACATCATACACAGCCATCTTTAATCTGTTGGACTTCCCAGTGGGAGTGGTCCCTGTGACAAAGGAAATGGAAGCAGATCAGGAGGCTCTAAAGGACTATCCAACAACAGACTCTGTCTATCGTCTCGTCCTTGAGGTCAGTGTCTCTGTGTCTGTATGTCTTTTTGTTTGCACCCTGGAAGTCTCAGGTGTGCATATGCCTGAAATGTATAATAACTTACCAATGATATACACTTGCAGGCCATGAAGGGTGCACTTGGATGTCCAATTGGAGTACAGGTGGCAGCTCTGCCATGGAAGGATGAGGTGGCTCTTCGTGTCATGTCGGACATTGAGACCCACCTGTCTCCTACCAAATGATGACCACTTTTATTCACTTCTATCACTGTTTCACATATATAACAGATTGAAGGAACTTTTTTCAAGTAATCCATTGTACAGCACCAACCAAAATATATTTCATTGTCTTGTTTATGCTTTCCTCACAACTCTGATTGGGCTGTATGGAGAAATATAACAGAAATTTGATATTCCACTTTCCCCCTTATAGACTGATTAAGGGAGAGGGAAACAAAGGGATGAGGTTTATATATGAAATGTGTACATATAACAAATCACAAGAGTAATATCCCATTTACTTGAATTGAGACTAAGTTTAATATGAGTTTCTTTATCTGAAAGTAGTATATGCTCTGTACAATAATTCTAAGTTCTTATGTAAAAAGAATCAGAATGTGCCATGGTGATAAGCATATTTTCCTCCCAGTGTCAAGGTGCTGAATGGAAAAGTTTCTCAAGACAAAGTGCAATGAAATTTACCCTTGTAAATGAACAAAGATCCTTTATGAGTAACCTCTGAAATAAGTACAATTTCAGAAGATGGCAATATTTATTCTTTTATGTAATCATCCTCACATTTTATGCTTCTTATTCATTTTGGAGTTTTCATCTTTGTGACTATTAAATTGGCCCTCTTCAACTTGGAGCATTGTCTTACTCCATCAATTTGAAAAGTTAGGCTCTGTTCATGACATTGATGGCAAAAGCAAAAGTGCCCAATCAAGATGAAGTTGAATCTTTGGATCCAAGTATTCATAGATCGTTTAAAGTAGTCCAGATGACTAAGATGTACCACAGGTAGATATAATTTTTGCCTTTTATCTCTGTTTAACTTTTTTTTGAAGCATTTCTGTGATTCCTGTTTGCTGCCAGAAGCTTCCTTAGGTACCCTTCTCATATGGATGAAATTTTTATGGTCCTTCAATCAGGAGCACTTGTCTTTGGCAAAAAGTGTTTCATTCTTTTGTCTTATTAGATCTTTGTGTTTTTCACATAGACACCACAATGTATAGATTTTACTAGCTGGACCACTACTGTACCTTGAGAATGTAATCTTTCTTTTGACTTCAATATGATGATTTCCATTATTGAAGATGAGCTTTACCTTCATGCTGCAAGTAGCATCAATTTCTGTATCATGCACAGAGTGTGAGTGTCATAATTGGTCCTCACCCTAATGAGTTCTAATATTGATTTTTGTCTCCTTTTTGGGAACATGTCTCCACTCAGGAATTTGGTTTTCCATGTCTTGTTAGGTCTAAAGAATTCTCAAAATGTTATCTACTCTGCACCTAGCATTTAGAACCATCTGTCTTTTGCAATCATACCTGTGTTCTCATTTGTTGAACTAGAGATTAAAGTTTATTTTGCCATTTCCTGTTGTTATCCCCAATAAAGAGCAATATTCAGGGTGGGTGTAAAGTCTGGAGACATAGGATATTCAGATATGTTAAACACGATGTCCTTCAACTTGAATATGGGTTTCCAACCCCAACTACATTACAGAATAAACTCAGCTCCTTCTTCCGTTGACAGTGACATTGTTATCAGTATTCACAATGTTAGTAGGTTTACCTGAAGCAAAATATATATATGTACTCTATGATTCTGGACTTTATGCTTACTCTGTATATTAGTTTGCCTGCTTGATGAGATGGGTATGTCCTTGGTGACTTGGTGCTTGGTCTGTATCTGCTGCATGGGATGCTGGGCCCAGTCCTGCTTTATAGTTGGCAGGGTAGCATCACTACACCTACTGGTTCAACAGTTGTGATGCACAGTTCCACTTGTGCAGGTCCAAGTGTGCTCACATTTGTTTTTTTTTTTTCCCTGGTTCTTCTTGCACTTCAATCCATTGGAAAAGTGCTAACATCCCCAATGTCCTGAAGCATAGGTTTTATCATCATAATTCAGTTTATGAATTGTGCAATTCAACAGCCTATTGTATTTTAATATCTCTGTATCTTCCTATTCCTCTCTTCTATTTTCCCCTATTCCTCTCTCTGCTCCCCCCTTCCATCTTTCGTCTTTTCTCATGGGACCATTGATGTAATGGCTGTTTTTGTTTGTACCATCTTCTATATTTTTCCATCCTTCAAAACAAGACAATTGAATTCAAGTGTCTTTTATGAAGACCTCTTATAGTGTGATACCTTGTAGGTGGGGCTATATAACTATGATGCAAGAATGAAAATGGATGCAGTGTGGCCCCTGTCCCTTGCAGGACTGGGGTTTGGAGCTTCTGTCTTCCTTCTCAGAGCTCATCTTACTGCTAAATGCAAGTCCAGGGTATGATTAGTGAATTGCTATTATTCTCTGCTAATAGCAATATACATTGCTGTCCATTCTCCCTGTGAAAATATTATAAATTATGTTGTATTGATACATGGAAAACAATTTCTTAGCTTTCTCTTTTTGGCCAAGCTCTCATCTGAATGGCCCAATTCATGTTGAAAGTGATAGCAGAGCTCATGGGAATTCATGGGAAATTTCAGCCAGGAAATAAATTTATTCACTGAAATTTCTCAAATATAAAGTATTCATTTTCATAGGGGCAAATATGAGGGCGAGATGAGATTATCAGGGTCAGACATTCTGAGAAGGGAAGCTGCTTTTGCCATGCCAAAGGGTTTTATATTTATCCTCCTATTCCCTCCAATGAGTACATTTTAAAAATGTCACAGCCCTTTCATCTATGAGCCCTACACAAATTTAGTATCTCCACCTAAGTCATTTAGTCTATAGGCTAGTCTAAGATAGCCTATGAACTTAGACTGGGGTACAATCACTGCATATAAGCTATCAATTTGTAGTGATGATGCAGTATTACAAGTGAAAAAAGGAAGAAAGATATTTGTCCAGAAAGATATTTCCAGAGTCATTGCCTCCTGGAAGGATCAGCAGAAAGATGGAAAAGAGAAGAATCACTGAAGTAGATTGAGAAATGTAAATACAAATTGAGGGATTTAGGTGTTCTCTTTTGTAAAGAGAATGTTGTTTTGCTTAGACATGGATTTTTTTTCACTTGACTGCAAATGTTGTGGAGAAAAAATAAGATGCTTTGCTGAAATAAATGAAAGGTCTGTGGAATGCTGATGTTTTGATGTGCAGTAACAACTCAAATTGCCTAACCTATTGAGTTGGAACCTTTGAACCCCCTTACCATAGAACTTTTTCCCAAGTGTATACCCATTTCATGAATGAAGTTATTCTGAAATACTTGTGGTGCCCTCAACAGTGGAACAAAATGGTCTTTTGATGAGAATATTCATATATACACAGATTCGGGAAGGAAGTTGTGCTGATGAGATATTTCATCACAAACAATTTTTAATCAGGTTTCATTCATCAAGTAATCTTGTCAGAAATGGCAAGAAAGTTAACACATTGGCTGCCAATGATGCACATGTGTGTAAAAAAAAAAACTAGCGATGAAGTCACTCACCAGGAGCAACTTGCTAAGAGTCAATACATCATTCAAATAACAGCTGTGGAGCATCCAGGAATCCAACTGAGAGATCCTTATGGATAACCCAAATAATAGTATCCATGGGGCAATTTGGATCCCTCAAAATGAGACATTTTTTTATTTAAAAAAATGACGTGTGCTTCCAATTTCTTGACGAAATGTCTAATGTAAAGAGGTTAGAATGGACATCAAAGAAATGCTACCACTACTTCATGGTAATAAAAAAAAAAAACAAAGAAGTTACCCAAGTAACCTTACCCTACCCTAATGGGTTTGGGGCATGTAGACTACAAATATCATGCCATGGGAAAAAGGGAAAAAAGGGCATAAATTTGTTCAAAAGATAATTGAATGGTTTAGGTATATGATGATACAATTGAACTTGTCTTGCATCCCCTATAAGTGTTGTATGATTTTATTTGTGTCAATAAATGGGATACCTGGAGGATCTAATGCAAGGTGTAGCACATTCCCCCCCTCACCTTCCCGACATGGCTCCTTTGATTCCCCTCCTTTTATGTATCACATGGAATCTAAAAAAAAAAACAGAATTTGAGTATTATTTAATTGTCAGATACTGAATATTTTGCACCATGACACTTTTGATCATAGTTACTTCCTCAAAGAACCAGCAGAGGAATAAGAATCATATCATGTGCATACCAGAAAAGTGATATCTCCCTCCTGAGGACTTCATCCTCACCAATATTGATACCTACCTAACAGAATCCTGTGAGATGTCCTCAAGAAGAGCTCAAGAGGTTCATTATCTTTTTTCAGAGGAACAGAGTGGGAAAGAAAAACTTTGAAAGGAATTTGACTAACAAATTTGTTTGCTTGCCAATAGATGTGGGGCAGTTGTTCTTCACATCTTTCTATGAGCAAAACTATATTCCTAAATGAAGCATTAGGACTGCTCAGAAAGTTCTTCTAAAGGTTCTTTTCCTATTTTCCCAGAGCCCTAAAATTCTGTAGGAGTATGACCATATTTATGGATATGTTACACCAAAATTACATCTTTGCCCTTAAATTTAATGAAATTGAGGAATTTAACATCAAATGACCTTGGTCCACTCGTGCTTTAGTTTTCTTGTCAAATGACTGAGTTAACAAGACTTCACTATATATCACAATGCCATTGACAAGGTTGACACATCAGTGCCACTATTAAGTGCACAGTGCCTTTGGTAGTCAGACCTATTGCCTTCTGATCAACCATGAATGGTTTTTCAACATCATTGCAGCAGTTGAACTCCCTCCCCCCCCCCTTTCCTCAAGCTTTCCTAAACCCTTTTACACACAGTGGGCGGCAACATTTTTGGTGATAGCAATGGTTTTTTAGTCATTTGTACCATACACATACCTCAAAACTTTTTGGGGTATGCAGTCAACTCAGGGGCACAATCTCTCCAGTGTTGCTATCTAGCAGTGAAGCATGCTACTACTATGATAGAGTACCTCCTTAAATGTTAATCAATAAAGGCACATCTTGCTTGGAAAATTCATACATGATAGGGTTAACTCAGACATTGGTGCACTAGAATAGCTTATCAAAGATCACTCCCATATCATTGCCCAATGAACAGCTGGGAAGGGATTGGAAGCATGATGCAGCATCTCTTCAAGAAAAGAGCAACTTCTTGAAAATTTAATGACAGTTGTTTCAAGAAGCTTCTAGTTGAACTGCATACATATAATCTCGTGAGAAATAACCTCCAAGTGACCTAGTGTGTAATTTCAACAAGATGGGCTAATGATGCTACAGTTTTATAGGTAGCATATTTGTGAAGGACATCATGTCTTATACAAAGGAAAATAGTTCAATATAAGACGTGCCTGAGCAACTCTTATTTAAATATTAAAGAGGAGACTTTACTCTTAAAAGGCTCAAAAATTCACTTGCAAGTGCCTCTCCCCCCCCCCCACCCATCACCACCTCCCTCACTCTATAAAGAGAGAAGATTCTTAGCTAAAAATGTAGTCTCAGTGGCATGGAAGAAGACAGCAGATTCAATATGCATTAATACATGAATATGCTGTAGGTTCCTGATGCAAGTCATAAGTGGTTCTTTTCATGAGCATGATACTTCTAGGTGATTCCAAAGGAAAGGAAAATTGAATGTCCACAAGTGGGAATGTATTGTATATGGGTGCCTGCATTTTTAAATTTAAAAATTCATCTCTATGCAATTTTCAAAGCCAATTATCCACTTTAATGTGATTGAGAGGAACTCTAAGCACACTCTGCCAATCTCAACTCTCTGTTCCATATAGTTCTCTCATTTGCTTGATGACAGTTTCTGCATGCAATGGCCGGTGTCATATTTGAATATGTTCCCAATGCTTTAAGGAGTATTCTGTAGTCCATTAGTACTGAAGGTGAATGCTATAGCAATTGAACTTGCATTGTATCAGTTTTCAATTCTTATGTGTTCAAATTTTTCATTTTAAATTAAGTGATAAAAAACCCTTGGCTGCTTTTTTGATGTGGGATACCAATGCAAAAAGCATTTGAAAGTTATTAGTCTGTGTATGCTCATTTGTTTGCTGAAAACAGTTTTTCATGACTCAGGATATTGAAGAGAAGATCCAGATGAGGCACAAGGAAAGGGAGACTGAATTCAAAACCCTGAGAAGAGAGTTGCTACAGTGTGACACATCTCAACATAAGAGAATCGTTGCCCTAGACTCCAGTTCACTTCTTGATGCTGTCAAAAAGGGAAAGATATCTCGACATGATGTTCTCCAAGCTTACCAAGCAGCTGTGAGTTCCCTTGATTTACTTAATTTATACATCTATAAGCATAGTGGCATCCATTTCTCTTCATAAATTCCTAACTGTAAATACCATCTACTTGTATTCCCCAATGAGTGCACCTTGAGAATTTCACTTGTGTCCCTAGTCACTTTCCTCTTGTGCATGTCATATGCTCCATGGTTATCAGCTCTATTTTATGTTCCCATAAATTGTGTTCATATCTGCTCTCTTGGACTCTATCTTGAATGCACAAATGAACCTTGAATGGACCTCCCATTTCAGCATACATACACTACTGGTCAGATTTAAGAGCAATGTGATGGACCTGAGCCTTTGAGCTACAATAAATTTTAGGTATTGGCTCAGATCCATTCTGTCAGACTAGTTTCCCTCCCCTCCCTTTGATGCTCAATAAATTCATGGAAGAAGCATTTAATTCCAAGATAAATTTTGAAATGTGTATGATGGAAAAGAAACCATATGTGAATACAGACTTTCACACTTCATAATTTACTTTGCTCAGATTTATGTTTGTTGTTCTCCATGTTTTTCATTTTCTTTCAGGCTTTGGAATGCACTGATGAGCTAAACTGCATTGTTGAATTCATTGGAGAGTCAAACGTAAGTCTTGGATTCTGTCACCTCTTGAAGCTTTTGTTTGGCCATTTGCCATGATCATGAGAGTGGATCCTCTCCTCCAGGAATGGGTAGAATCTGGAGATTCTGGACTAAACAGACCACTTTTTGGACTCCCTGTGAGTGTAAAAGAGAATTTTGACATCCCTGGTCATGATTCCACCCTGGGTTTTGGGAAATTCCTGTATTCCCCAAGAGATACGATGTCTCCAATCATTGAGACCCTGATACATCTTGGAGCCATTCCCTTCTGCAAGACCAATATCCCTCAGAGCCTCATCTCGTGTGTTCATCCTCTTCCATCATGCTGACATGCTTCAGAACTTATTTTATCCTGATGAATATAAAGCTTTTCCAGTCATTGTCTTCCATAGCCATGAGGCAAATATCCTACCATGTGCTTATGTGAGACAATTCCTGAGTCTTGGCACATTTTTCATCAAATTCCTGAGGATTTGGAGCACTAAGCTAGAAAATTTCCATTCTCCTAGGACAACTTATCTTCACAACTTTTCACATGCACAACTACTGCTGACAGCATGAAATATAAGGCATTATTTATTTAAAATTTGACTTAAAAGTCTATCCAGTGCAGCTTTTCAACTTGGAATAATGAAAATTTAATGATGGGCTGCAAAAGATATTACATTTAGCATTTAAATATTACATTTATTTTCTTGAAGGGCAATCACCATAGAAATGTCAAATTAAAATGTTGACACTGGGACATTTTCCAATATAAACAAATAGTGGTCCAGATGAACTCAAAGGTTTAAATTTCATAAGTATACCAGTGGGGGGAAGGAGGGGGGTGGTAATCACCCCTGCAAATGACTTGTTGGTGTATACAAATCCCACAAATCATCAAATTATTTATTCTTCACCTTGGTCATCATCTCCAGGAATTAAACTGCTTTTAAATTTGAGATAAGAACCTGTCTTCAGCTAGCAAGAGAGTACACAGTCTTGTACACCCAATTAATTATACCCAAAATGGGGTTTGAGGTAGATATAATTACTTCCCCTCCCCCTTTAGGACAGGGGGAGGGGAAGTAATCTCGCACTAAATTGCTGAGATCAGTCATATGAAAGGGGTGATTGTGCTTATGTCCACCTCCCCATCCTCTCCAGAATGGCACACTTATGTGTGAATTTATAAAAATACTTGCATGTGTCAGCAGTGTAGATGAGACAAATAGCTATTATGTTATAAATATTATTTTGGTTGATACCCTGAATGCTGAGAAATTTTATGATGAAAAAGTGCTGGAAGAGGTGGAGAGGGCAATGCATATAGAATGATTTCATATGCACTATTATGATGTTGGTCTCAGAAAAAGTTGAAAGGGATATAGAATAATGATAACATGTGTAGATATGGGGATTCAAATCCAATTTATGGAGAGGTGAGGAACCCCCATGCGAGGTTGCATAGTCCAGGAGGATCTTCAAGTGGGGAAGGTGCACTTCTGGGAGCAGGTGCCTCGATGGTGGGGCTTGGAAGTGATACAGGTGGTAGTGGACGTGTCCCTGCTCATTTTTCTGGATGCTTCTCCTTGAAACCTACATCAGGAAGACTCAGGTAGGGCTCATTTGTTTGCAGTTTGATAATTGCATGCAGATTTTACACCATTCCTTGCATAATGCATGCATTTCCCTATGAACCGTGTGAAACTGATGGGTATGTTCTACCCTCACATGTTTGTTATAATACTTATATAATACTATATCATCATTTACTATAATCCAACTTCCTTCATGATAGCTGTGTGGTTGTAGTGAGAGTATTAATGGTGATTTGTATCCTCCAGTGGCCTTCATCAAGCCAATCCTCTTCCAGGGATGGTGGGAGGTGAGGACTTTCTTGTTCACATTCCATTCATTCAGTGCTTTTATGCTATTGAGGCAAATTACACAGAATGAATCCATTTAAAGCATTGGGCTCTAATCAATTTGATATGCTGAAATCACAATGAGTAAATAGAATTCACAAAAGCAGTCATTCTGCTTTTGTGAATTGATTGGCTGCAAGTATTCTCTCCAGCAATAAAAATGATGGCCCTATCTTATAATCAAGTCTAGAATGTACACAGATGCAATTTATATAAATATATATATATAGTGTTCAGGATGGACACAAAGTCACTTGATGATTTTAGGAAATCATAGAACTTAATAGACATGAAATATCTGCTATCTATAAATTGTATTCAATTATGAAAAGATACAATTTCAGCCTAATGAGCTGTGGTACTGCCATATCATTTTTTCTGATTCTTTTTCCTTCATAATTATTGCTGAAAACTCCTTCAATCACTAATTCAGTTGACGGTTTTCAAAATACATGGTGTTCTTAAATTATTTTGAAGAGGTTTCAAAAATGTATATCTTGAAAACTGCTAGGAATGGATTGATGGGTTTGCAGCAGATGGTAGCTAAACTCTATGTTTGTGCATGTGCAACTGAAGCATAAGAAGAGAGAGAAAGTTTGAGAGAAGGAAAATTTATTGCATTATCTGATCAAGTCATGGCTCCCATGCAAAAAAAGCTAATTTTTGAGTGTCTTGAGTGGTTTGCAGAGTCGAAATTGGTGCCTCTTGTTCAATGCAAGTTTTTACATGTCAAAAAAGAATCAGGTGAAAATTTGATTAGGTTTTATAAGCAATTCCAAGAAACTGGGAGTGAGCTACACCAGAAAGTGGGTCACCTTTCTTCCCTTCTTTTTTTTTGTTGCTACAAATAAAGAAGAGAGGAGCCAATCCCATAGCCACCACATTCACCATACATGATCTCTGTGCACTTGTGTTAATTGAGGTACATAAAAGACATTGTGTCCAAGATGTAAGTAACAAGTTTGAAGTTTTACAAGAGAGAAGAAGAGATGCAGTTTCAACAATCAGCCATAAATGCTTGAGAAAACACAGGCAGAAATTGAGCATCACCTGACTGTGACCAGAGCTACAAATTTTGCCCATGTTGAAGTTTACTAAAGATAAGTGTAAACAATAAGAAAAAAACCTACAGGGTGACATGCACCAGATCCGTTTAACATTAAACTGGTCCGACTACATAATATGTATCTAGAGGAATAAGATTATCTTTGTCAAACCAAATCCTAAAGGGGACCATTAGATCAGATTAGTTTAAGCTAAACGGACCTGGTGCATGTCACCCATAATGTTTAGCAACTGTCTGCTGCGATACAGGGCATGGAAATTGTGAAAATATCCCATTTCTAAGATGTTTGTCACTTATCTCAGATTCTCAAAAATACAAGTTCTTTTCACAATTGGCATGAGAGATCGAAACTGGTTCAGTCATTCCTTCAAGAACCCCCTTCAATGTAAGAGGACTTCTCGGAAAGATTCTGGCTTCGATGCTTTAAAATAATGAGTGAGCAAAATGCATTCGGCCTTAAAACTGTCACTTATTCATGACCAGACTGATTGATTGGTGCACTTCTTCATGCGTACGAACCACTTATCAAAGCACTCTCCGAAACAATCGGTTTCAATGGACGCCAGGACCACTTTTACGTTTTCTTTCAGCTGCTCCTCCACGTGAAACTTGATCACAAGCAGCTCCTGCTTCATTTCGTTGAACCAACCAAAAGCCACAAGGTGTGAGGTCCGGTGGATATGGCGGATGCGGCAGCTCTTCGATTTTCCACTTCTCCATCTCAGATGCCTTCCCCTTCACCTTGTGAGCTGAGGCGTTGTCGTGGGTGCGACATCATCCTCTTCAAGCCGTACTTCTTCCGCCTCTCATTTTTTTGGGCGTTGAACACTGCCGGCAGGCAAACTTTTGAATACCACTCGGCAGTCACAGTTTGCCCATTCTCCAGTGGCACTCCCTTAACCAAGCCACTTTCCGTAAATAAAAAAAATTAAAAAAAAGGCAAACATGACCTTGAATCGAAACTTGACATGGGGCAGCTTTTTCGGATGAGGTTGTCCTTTTGGATGCCACGCAGATGATTGCTGCTGCTTCGTCTCGGGGTCATAATGTTAGACTCAAGTTTCGTCACCTGTGATGATATTGTGTACATCAGAACACCCCTCGTCGAATCTTTGGAGCATGAACTGGTAGAACTCCACGCAGACCTCTTTTTCATGCTCTTTCAACAGATGAGAGACCCAACGGGCCGACACCCATCTTCGCTGAAGCTCTTCATGCAAGATAGTTTGTATGGCTTGGCTATGGACAATTTCAATCCCTAGGGCCATGTTCATTTTTCCATAGGTGATTCACGGATTTTCTTTCAGCATTTTTTTCGATGGCGGCAACAAATTTTTCATCAGTTGCGGTCGGAGGGCGCGCTTTACGATTGGCGCCCACCAGTCCAAAGTGACCCATCTTGAAATTTCGGAACCGGGTGCTCACAGTCTCCTGGCATGGGGCATCATCACCCCAGGCAGAAACAAGGTGGTTATGGCTTTCTTAGCAGTGAAACCACACTTCCAATCGTACAAAATCATCGCACGAAATTCCTCACGGCAATTTTTAGGTGGCACAGGGGAGGTCAGATCTCTTTTGTCTTAGCTCACGACCAGGCATTTTCATGAAACCTCGCAAATTTCGGCATGCGGTGCCCTTGAACACTAAAGAACAACATGACTTAAGACTATTGTTATACAGTTATTTGAAGTCAGAGACCCCGGGAAATTTATGCCAAAGCTTCAGAACTTGCATATGAATTGCACTAGATCAGTTTTGAAGTTCTTGGCTTGAACACAAGATTGAACACATCCATGTGTATTCAAGGCAACTTGGAGTTTTATTTTTTTTGCCCATCCGACATAAGTGACTTTTCAACTTCCTGAAAATACGAAATGTCCACGATTTCCGCGCCTTCTACCATTGGTTTACAATAAGGTTGAACATTGGTTATTTCTTGATAGGATTATTCATGAATACTCCAAAAATCCATTATCCTTGGATAATGACAAGGAAGATAGTCAACTCGTTTATCCGAGTATCAGTGATGCGACGTCCCGTTAATTCGGACGAGGAGTGGTCCCTAGTAAAAACTCATTGAACTTATATACTATTCTTTCCCGGGACCCTCTCCGCGCAATTTGTTGGAATATCTTTTGCTTCACGTCAAATGGCTTATTTCAATATTTTCCTAATGGTTTGTCCGCTTCCCTTCGCATATTTGAAATTATTGGGAACAGGATTTTTCGCTCTAGTGAGTAGAAATTGAGTATCACATACAGTAATACCTCACCACACGCTGTTTCTCAACTCGTTTGTTTCTGTTTTACGCTAGTTATACATTATGACTCCACCTCCCGATCCGCTCGCTATACGCTCGGTTCTTCGGGAATGTATCCCGAGCGTATTGCGAGGTATACAGGTTGCCCCGAAAGTTTCTGACCCACCCAAAAAAAGTCAGTAAAGGAAATGCTAACTACAGTAAATAAAATTTAAAAAATCTTGCCTGTCTACACGGCCACTTGAAGAACCTGGCGACCTGGCCCAGTTCTAGTGCAGGACAGAGCTCAATGCCCCACTGCTGGCCTCGCGTTCCGCGTCATCGAAGAGACTGGGTCTGGAAGACGTGGCCGAGGAACTGTCTGGACCTTGACCCCGTCGATCATCCGTGGCGCAGGCCCCAGCAGTGTTCTGCGTCGGCTCCACCTCAGAATTCATGTGTCATTACCTGAGTCAAAAGAGGTGTGAAAAACCCTCACGACGAGTGAAACCTGTCACTCGTTGAGGGCTTCGGGCAACGGATCTGAAGTTTCTGTAAGCTGGCGGAAGTCACCGAGTATTGCTGCAGGAGTTGGTTCCTGGGGTGTTCAGAGCTATGTGGATGCAAATGAGTCGATACTTTTCCGTTAGTCTCTTCTTGATCTATGATATTAGTGGCCCAGAAACTTTCAGAACCCACTGTAAATATACATGTCCGTAAATCTGAACATGGGACGCAAGAGGATATAAAAATTCTCTGTTTATTTCGAACGCCACTAATCCGTAGCTCCCATTTACACGGACGAGTTCTCGACTCCCCTGGGCCGTTCTCCCCGGGTTTGCTAGCAGAAGAGATTGAATACTACTGAGGAAAAGTGTTCTTGGTCCCTTTCCCCACGTCTCCCCCCCTCGCCCTTCAAGTTAGCAAGAGACAGGAAGAAGGAAACTTAGGAAGACTTATATCCAATTTTCCCCCTTTCCTGGAATCGGATAATGAGGCTTGCTCTCTTCAGTTAGAGTTTCTACTCACTCTTAGCATTAATTTCCCTTTACTCTCCTCAGCCTCATTCATCCTTGTCATTAGAGCTTAAACAAATTTTTTTAAATCTCTCTTCCGTCTTGTTTGTAAGCGTTCTCGATGTTTTCTTGTGAATCAGAAGCAGAAAGAAATTTGGGGTTTATTTTGCATGACTGGATGAAAGAACTCTGATTTCCATTCGTGCACGGGGGAGGGGGAGGGCAATAAATTAAGGCGTCTTTCATTATCTTCGGAATGCAGTCTTCATGAGAAAAAAGAAAAATGAGTGTTCACTCTTTCACGTTCTCGATCGATAATCTGCACAAAAATTGCCATTCCCTAGAGTTGGATGAACTGCTGTTGTGTTGATTATACAGTATCAACGTTGTGAAATTTTGAGAAGGAAAAGGTCAACATTCAGATGACAACAACTTGAAAGTAATATGATATTCTTTGCAAAACATGATTTTTCTGCATATTCAATAAAACCAGTCACGTCAATTTTGAGCACTAATTTTAGAAGTTTTGGTTAATCAAATTTTGACTGTTTTTACTAAATTGGACTCTCCCTCCAAATGTTAAAAATTCATACTTCAAAACAAGTTGTAGAAGGAAACTTGCATTTTGGCTGTTGGACTTTTTAGCAATTACTTTTGATGGAAAATATCCACAAAGAAATCTGAGACAGTAATGCCACCAATTTTATTTGTAATTTCGGTGAATTGGGATGTGGAATGACCTATGAGTTTCATACAGTGTGAGCAACAAACACAAAATCTAATGGCACGAACATTAACATGCTCAGCATCTGTGCCAAAAATATTCCCCATCTATGCACAGCTACAAAGGATACAAATATGATACAAGCAACAAACTGAAAGAGTTTGAAAAACAAAGGTTTTTCAAGTTATTTCAGTTGTGTTTTCCATAATCCTCTTGACTGCATCTTTGATGAACTCCTGGAGTTGTGAATGAGGGATAGAATGTGAACCTGTAACATGGATGCCTTGGCTGCTTGATTTGACACCCCTCAACCTCAAACTTCTTTCTGTGTGGTCTTGTCAGAGACCAAATTTGCCAAGGGAGGCCCAGTGATATGACTACCAATGGAACTCTATCATAGGTACTGTCAGGACAAAACACCATCAAAAGGATCTAGCAAAGCTTTGCACATCAGTGGCAGGAAGACTCTGAGGACAAATTGAGAGCATATGTTGGGAGTATCAGTGTCATTACAGTTTGTGGTGTATGCTGGGCATGTAGTATGAAAGGTCTTTCTTTTCATTCAATTTCCATCAAATACAATTTACAGATAGCATGTATCTTATCCCAGTCAGTTTGTTATTTTTTGAATCACCAAGTGACTGTATCCTATTGTATTTAGGTTACCAAATGCCTGGTTTTCTGTATATACATAAGGTAGAGAAATAAAATTACTCCATGAAATCCTTTGGGAGAATTAGCTATATGGCACACCTAAAGCTACTTTGAACGTTTTCATTTCATTCATCACCACATTATTTTGAGAATTTTAAGAATGATACCTTACTTTCCCTACATGTTTTGGCTAGATTTTTTTTCTCTGGGGGTATCAGGAATGGATTGATGCCAGGGATCAGAATCTTCAGCACATAAAGCAAGCCATCCGGAATGTCTGTAAATATTTCTATAGAATGCTGTTCAGTGCATCATCAAAAGAATCAAGTTCTAAAAAAAATTAAGAGGTGATCACTCTATCTTGTGCCTTCCACAAAGTTAATATTGACCTGAATGCAGCTAGATCCTTATTGCATTTTTTTTGTTTTTTGATCAATGGCAGTTTGCTGGACTTTTCATTTCAGTCTTACAAAAATGAGGAAATCTAGCTTATGGAAATCCTAATTTTATTTATTGCTTCCAGAAGACTGTTTTTAGCACCTTGAATCTCCCATAGGAGGCAATGGAGGATTTTCTTTTCCTACCCTACATTTCAGTAGGTCAATCCTGAAGTCCTAAGAATGGAGGTGCTAGTAGCACTGTGTGCCTAGATAGATAGACTTTGAAATTCAAAGTGCATCCCCCTCATGCTCAATCCTGGATTGCTTGAGCATTGCATTGATTGATTGATTGCACTCTGCTGCATCTAATTTTTTATTTTCATCTGTCAATCCTTTCCCTGCAGTGTTTTCCTGCCCAACAGTCATGAGTCGGGAGCTAAATGCATTGGTATTGGTGGTGAAGGAACTCTTCAATGCTTCTCTCTTGAAGAAATTAGATCCTTTCCTCCCCCCACTTCCCTTCAATGATGCTGTGAGCTTGGATGTGTATGTGCATGATGTGCATGTAGAAAAATGTCTGAAGTTCACAGGAAATTTTCATGAGATCTTTCTTCCCATGGTTTCATTTCTGCAATTTTTCAAAGGAGCTGAGAAGTGAGAGGAAGCTGAAAATTGGCTACTATACTAGTTTGGAAGTATTTCCATCCACACGTTGCTGTCAGAAGGCTGTCATGAAGTCAGTTGAAGCCCTAACAGAGGCTGGCCACATTCTCATTCCCTTTGTTCCGCTAAATGCGTCAGAGTTGTTTGAGCTGGAGTTGCCTTTCTTCCATGGGGATGAAGGACATTCCATCGTGCATCTTTTGTAAGTAAAGTTCTTCATGATGCTTGTGGGGAAAAAAAAAGGACTTTCTGGAAGTATGAATTGATAGGAAAGGGGAGGCAGTGGATGAGAGTCTGCAAGATTTTTATCACTATGCACGTCTACCTCGAGTCTTCCAGTCTCTTCTCAAGTTTCTGCATGGTTTATGGGACAAGAAGAAGGCTTCTCTCATTCCAGGTATGCAGACCCAATCACTAGGGGTTCTAGTTCAGAGTGAATTCTGTCAGATTTGCCATGTCCATCCATAGGGACCTGTGTATATGGGAGTGAATTGTGGGAAGCAGAGAGGAAGAGGAGTGTGTATTTAGATGAGACAATAAGGGCATGGAAGGAGGCCGATCTCGATGCCTGTATTGGACCCGTCTGGCCCACTCCTGCTGTGAAGCTCCCATTTTCAAAGGCATTTTTTGGCTCCTTCTCCTTTGCTCCAACCAGAGGTGAGATTCCTCAGAATCATGACAAATCTCACCAGAAAGGTATAGAGTGATGAGTGATATCCCTGGTTTCCTTCCTTCTTGATCTTGTATACAGGGAACTTCAGAATAGAATAGTATTCTTTTCAATGGACCATAAACACAGTGGCAGCTCATGATATGCAGCAGTTGTGGCTTGACTGTGGAGACAGAGGAGGTCAGCCTGTCTGTCTCCACTGAAGAACTACTAGTGCTGCATATCACGAGCCGCCACTGCATAAACAGCATCAATCCAAGGATTGACAACAAAAATCATAATATTCATGAATTTTTGGTGCATTAAAAAAAAATTATTTCCATATGTGACATACATTCCATACATTGACATTCTGTAATGTAAAAATTTTTTTTTAGATATCTTGAATCTGGCACTTGGTCTTCATCCTGAAGGTTTGGAATGTGTTATTTTTTATTTTTTGTATTTTCAGTATTCTAGAAGGAAGACATTCTGTAACTTCTGACTTTCCATGGTCAAGTATGCTCTAAGAGATGCATAAATTCCATTTCTCTACTCTTGCCAGCTGCGGCAGCCTACACGATGATGTACAACATGCTTGACTTTCCTGCTGGTGTGGTGCCAGTCACCAGGGTTACTGAGGCAGACATGGAGAAGCTTCAAGACTTCCCAGACAAGATCATGAGAGAGGTTAGACAGCTGGAATCCAAGTCATTTTGCTCTTGACACAAAATGCCAGTGAGTACAGGAGTGGATGTATTTTAATGCAGGCTGTAGAAGGTGGTGTTGGATTGCCAATAGGTGTCCAAGTTGTTACACTTCCATGGCAGGAAGAGAAGCTTCTTCGTGTCATGAAGGATCTTCATAAGTTTTCTACCTATACAGTGGAGGTCAAGTTCGCTGGTCCAAAATAGAATACTAACAAAGCTTGTTAGTGTATGTTCCTTTCTTTTGGAGCATTTTGTTCCTACTTCATTTAAGCTTGTGATCTTTCTGACAGTTATGGTCTGCAATTGTATTGGTTAGAGCTTATTAGAATAGCAATAAAAGTGATGTTCTCATCAATGGATTCTTGAATCTGAAGATATATGCCTGCAATTTCATTTGAGTTTAAGTGGTAGTCCTGATGCCTGTGAAGGATTTTGCCCTCATCCTGGCTCCCAGGTTGGCATCAAAGTTCCTGATGCACTCTTTAGGACCTGTCCAACCTTTGGATATATTGTGGCTCTTGGAATGATGCTCATCATGTTTCTCATGCTAGTTGAAGGATGTGGGAATTGTAAGAAAAATGAAGGAAGTAGAACGGAATGTGGCCCTTGCCATTTCCTTGGCTGCTGGCCTTGGAACATCAGTTACTCTTTATCGATATTTCTTCCACTCTCGGTCTAAGGTAAGCAACTTTCAATAGCCTTATTTGAAAACTTCCTTTCTCCAGTGATCCTGTTGCAGCTCCTTCTACACCAATTTCATATTCAATGTGGTCTCCAGGAGATCAGGAAGAAGATCAAGCAAAGGCAGGAGACGAGAAGAGAGCAGTTTGAAGGCTTGGAAAAAAAGCTTAAACATGAAGGGCAGGGATTGATGACAGAAGAACGGCAGCGCATTGTCTCTCTCAACATCCAATCTCTCCTGGATGGCATTCAGGAAGGGAAGATCTCATCTATGGATGTGCTTCATGCATATCAAGCTGCTGTGAGAATTGCTTCAGTTCTATGTTGAACCCTGCAGTTCTTAGTTGGACATTATTTGCACATATTTCTTTTCCAGGCCCTGGAATGCACTCAGAAGTTGAATTGTGTCACTGAGTTCATCCAAGAAGCTGAGGTAGTTTCCCCTCTTTGGCATGTTTCTGAACTGCTTGAAGAAGTTTACATTTATTGAAGAATTATACACTTTCCTTGGTTAGGAAATGAGAGCTCTTGATAGGGTAATTCTTTGCTTTTCTTTGATAAGTACTTTAGGTATCCTTTATATTCATAAGGCCTACATGAACCAAGTAGAAGAGGGTGCATATATACTAGGGAAAATTGATTAAATTTTCATGACTAGGGACGTGCACTTGCACAAGATATGAGCAAAGATGACCCCAAGGGTCCCCTGCATGGCCTCCCCATCAGTGTCAAGGAAAACTTTGCCCTGAAGGGCTATGATGCCACCATGGGCTATGGGAAGCTGTTGGGGCAGCCTCGAGATCACACAGCTGTTGTCGTGGAGACCCTCATGAGCCTCGGAGCCATCCCATTCTGTCGGACCAATACTCCTCAGACTCTAATCACGTCGGTTGCCTCTCCACCTCTTCAAAAACATGGCTATTTAATTGAAAAACCACATTTCTCATTCTCAGATATGATCATTCCAATCCAATCTATGGAGCCACAAAGAACCCTCACAATCCATCAAGGGGTCCTGGTGGATCATCATCAGGGGAAGGTGCACTCATAGGGGGTGGTGCGTCCATCGTGGGCTTGGGGAATGATCTTGGAGGCAGTGGGCGTATCCCTGCCCACTTTTGTGGATGCTTTAGTCTGAAACCCACAGTTGGCAGGATCAGGTAGCATTGATATCAGTTATTCTTTTTCCTGCTGAACATCAGATGTCATTCTCTTCCATCTACATAATTAATTATTATTCCAATCATTGTATTCTTTCCAGTGGGCTTCATGAAGTTTCACCTCTTCCTGGCCTTGCTGGAAGTAAGTTTCAAGCTTAACCCTGCACAGATCCTTCTATTGATTCATTTCATGAGAGCAATATCATCATATCCTTTTAGTGAAATCAACACCTGCAATCATGACAAGGGACCTTGAAGCCCTTACTCTGGTGACACGTGAGCTCTTCAATGCCTCTTACATGAAGGAACTGGACCCTTGCCTTCCACCATTGAATTTCAATGATGATGTGAGCCTGAGAAGGTCAAACTAGATGCCTTAAATGAGTTCAAAGTGATTACTTTGCCATGTTTTGTTTCAGGAATACAAGGGAAATGGTAGCCTCACCATCGGATATTACATGGAATTATCAACAGTTAGTGTAACACCCAGCTGCAGAAGGGCTGTCCTAGAAGCAAAAGCTGCTCTTGAGAAGGCAGGCCACAAACTCATTCCATTTGAACCACCTGATGCAGATGTTTCCATGAAGTTGAGTTTTAAGTTGGTGGGTGGAGATGAAGGAAAGAATCTGCTCACCATGCTGTATGAATTATAATTATTATTATTATGGTGCCTGATGCTGACCTCTGCAGAAAGTTTCTGTAGTGCGAACGAAACCTTTGTATATTCCTTGCAGAAAGGATGAGCCAGTTGACCCATGTGTAGCAAAAAACTATTGGGTCATGAGTAAGCCTCAATGGGTGCGCAAGATTTTGTGGCTCTTCCTTAAACTGGTAGCTCATAGGGATGCCGACCACTTGCCGAGTGAGTATCTCAGCTCACACTCCATGCTCATCTGATAGCAATTGGAGCTTTCCTTGTTGAGTGCATGTTTGCTTCTCAACAGTGCATAGTGTCAGGGGTTATGACCTGTGGGCAGCAAATGCCGAGAAAGCAGCATACATTCAAAAGGTGATATACAAATGGAGAGAAGTTGGAATTGATGCTGTCATTGGACCAGGATTTCCAACTCCAGCACTCAAGCAAGGATATCCAAGCAAGCTACTTCGTGGGTTCTTTTGCAAATTCAATTTTGAGTCAAAGCATAAGGGGAGATGGAAAAATATGCAAACCCATTTTTTTTGCCATAGGGTAGTGGAAGCAATTACATGATTGTTTAATATAACTGTCAAGTGTTGCCTGTTGTATGCAGTCTCTGAATGAGTGAAACCCAGTTGCATTTGATCTGCTGTCACTGGTGTTGGCATGGTGGTCTGAACATTTAGTGACCAGTTGCACAGTGAGTTGCAATGTGTCAATGAGCAATTGGCAACAGTGTCCTGCTGATTTTTAAATTTAAACTGGGAAAAACTGCCAATGAAACATGCATGCTCTTGTACCAAGCATGTGATGATTATCTTAAGAAAGTCGCTGTAAGTGGCACAAACTGTTTGCCATAAGTCATGCTGCCTTGAAGGGCATCACTCACACAGGTACTCATCAACAGCAGCCAAAGATAACAACATAAACAAAGCTCAGACATTAATCAGAAATGCTTGGTGCAGTAGTATATATGTTTTAGCAGCAGTTTATCCCAGTTGCATGCAAAAATCAAATGTATTCTGTACATCAACACATTGCAATCCATTATGCTTACAAGCCATTCAGTATATGAACTCCAGGTGAACACTAATTATAACAGATCAGGCATAACTGGCTTTCACATGTCCAGAGATTACACACAATTTGTTAACACTAGACATTAATGTGAATGTCAGCACTGTTCCCCAGCAAAAATCAGTTCACATATTTTCCAATCACCAAGTTGTATCCCTGGAGCTAGTCTCCATCCTGCACATTGTAATATTCTCTAATCTCCAGAAGCCCTATCCTACACCATGATGTACAATGTCCTTGACTTCCCGGCTGCCATGTTCCCTATCACTACTGTATCCAAAGAAGACATGGAGAAGCTGAAACAGCATCCTGATAAGTTGGCTCAACAGGTAAGGTCATCCTCTTTTGGCCATAAAACTCATCATTATAAAAAGTCAAGGAAGTCTTCACACATCTCAATTTAGGCTGTGGAAGGAGGAGAAGGATTGCCCGTAGCAGTGCAAATTGCAGCCCTGCCGTGGCAAGAAGAACGAGTTCTGCGAGTCATGAAGGATCTAGGGGAACAGTTGAAAACCAAATGAAATCATGAGAATATGCCCTTTTTGCCCCTTTCTTCACCAATTTTGTAGTATATTTCTACACTGATGCTTGTAGGCAATTGTTTTAAGATCAGGGCAATTTTTGTTTCTCTGTTCAGGAATTCAGTGGTTATGAGGGTACTCTATTTTTCAGTTCCATGATTGTTAGAGATTATTGTGATGGAGGAGGCCCAGCGGCTCCTGGTGTTGTAATCTTTCTCCCCAGGGATTCTCAATTGTTCTCTAATAATAGAAATCAGATTTTTTCCTGGTACAGGTTTATGACTCTTGCACAACTCATAAAAAGTGCATGTCACAAAAAAATGGTTTCAAGGAGAAGTATACCTGCAACTCAGTCACACAGAGATCGTCTTGTAAGGTATGAGCAGATGTTGGGAGGGAAGCTGTATCAGAAATAGAGCTCATCTATGCTGATATTTTTGAGAGATTTTTGAGAGGAGGGGGGAATATCTTCACAATGCTCAGCACCATTAGGGAGAATTTTGGTTTTCTTTTCCTGTGCATCTGGGATTGACACCCTTCAGAGTTGAGACCAATTTGAGGTGATTGTCGGTTCGATGCTTCGAAAGCAACTGAACAGGAGAAAAGAAAAAGCAGATCGAAAATCATTTCTAGCAATATGACACAAAGAAGCAGGGCAACTGAAGATGACGTTGGACGACTATCATCCACAATGATTCATCATCGAATCCTTATATTGATTTTTTCGGTTTTCTTTTTTTTTCGACACCGAAACACTCGAGGAATGACGGATTCCTCTCACTTCACTTCGATCACTTGCCCATCAGGCTTCGACTCCACTTCACTCCTTGTGCCATCTCTGGCGGTCGAGTTTGTGCCGTCTTCGACCTTCTTGGAAGCACTCTCCTGTCCATCGCTTTTGCCATTGTCCTTGCCCTTGTCCTTACCCTTGTCCACGTCTTTGGTGATGAGGTCCCCCCCGTTGTCTTTCGCCGGTCCCCCGTCCTCCTTGGGGACCGAGACCCCCTCACCCCCCGCGGCATTCGACCGCGTCGGTTCGTCCTCGCCAGGCGGCTGCGACTGCGGCTGCGACTGCGACTGCGACTCGGAGGGCAGCGGACGCGGTGCAGCCGGCCTCGGTGACACACTCATGTACACGGGACGGTACAGGACGACCGACTCCTGCGTCTCCAGTCCCCCGTCGTACACTTGACCCAGCTGGAACTCCGGCCCGATGTACATTCCTCCTTCCACGTGTTCTCGTGCCACCTCTGCAACGTAACACGTACCACAATTCACATCATGCATCGCGGTTTTCACGGGAATACATTCATATGCATTGCCTTCTGAGTTCGTGAATACTCTACGAGGGTACTTGGTACTCGCATAGCACTTGTCTCGAGGTACTTCATGCTTGTGCCGAGCAAAAAATTGTATGCACGGTAAAACAAAAGTCAGTAATCGTATTAGTATATAAATTATTTCCAGCTTAAACTATCTGGAACTCGCAACTTAAACCTAATTATCTTCAATTTATCCAATTTGACCAAAATCGACCCGCAATTCATTTTCTAGCGATTTGGGTCAATTGAGGTCAATGGGTAGGTCCGAGCCACTCAAGGCCTTTCTAAGCGATTTGAATCAGATTTCGTGACTCGAGATAGATAATTCCAGAGTCGCCAGACAGGTATAGATGGGTGAGTTCCGCAATGAATAAGCAGGAAATAATCCATACATGCGTCCCTTCGATTCCCGACTTTTGTTTCACCCTGTTTATATCGGGTGGCCCAAAAAAAGTTCCGAACTTCGTGCGGTTGCAGACGGGACACCGTGCTAATCATCGTCTTGAAGTTTTCAGTGTGTCGTGCCCAATACAGGTAGGTGGCTTTAGGAAAAATTTCAATGAAATTCCTTGCTCTGAACACGAGTAAGAGTTCTTCCCGTACAAGTCGTCGAACGAGCAAGTGTGTGGGTGCGTTTGCAGGCGTGCTGCTTCGGCAGGAGGACACATCCACGGAGGACACATCCACGGAGGACACATCCAAGGAGGACACATCCACGGAGGACACATCCAAAAGTTCTTTCGTTGAGTTCAAGTGCGTTCCTTTGTACACTCGGTCTTTTGACATCGCACGGGAGAAAAATTGTAACTCGCGTAGTTTACAACCAATTTCAATGGAATTTTTGCTACCTGAAAAAATTGCATGTAAAAGCCTGTAAGTTTCCTGTCGATATGGTACACCGTCAATAGGCGTGTAAAGTTCGGATCTTTTTTGGGGGGGCCATCCGATATGAGTAGGAAATCATCCAAACATGTGTCCCTTTCATCCTCGACTTTTGTTTCATACATAATAATTTTTTTAATTAACAATGCAATCATCTAGCTACTCTCATGCCTCGTAGAACACGTTTTCTCGTTCGTGGCATCAGTTCGTGACCGGACGTGCCGGAGAAGCGAACACGAATCGTCTGAGGATCGATTCGCTCGGTATTTTCGGAATACCTTCAGCTTCGCCGAAGCCAAAGGAATCCGGAACTCGAGTCGCATTCGTTTGCTCTTTATGACGTTTCGGCGAAATTAAATTTGAAAATATTTTGTAATTTCCACGTCGGTAAGCTTCGCTGCACCCCTGCAAAAATCCCCGATCGATCCGCAGGGAACCCGATCCTCCTCTCGGAACTCGAGCCCCGCGAAGCAACCCGAGCCCAGAGGAGTCCATCAACGAGAGAAGCCCGAGGACAGTGTCCGGCTCCAGTTTCCGACGGGTCCCGCGTCGCATCGAGGAAAGTCATTTGAGGAGTCCGGGACACCCTCGAGCCTCCCTCGAGCCTCCCTCGAGCCTCCCTCGGGCCTCCCTCGGATGTTCCCGACATTTCCTCATATCTTTCATCGTGCGTTCCCAAAAACACGATAGCGTTTGAATTCTCGGACACCCCGGAGTGCAATATCACGCGTGAAACGTTCGGGCCGAGGGGCCGCTGGGGCCGCGGGGGGCCGTGGAGGGCCGCGGGGGGCGGAAGCGAGCCCCACCGCCCTCTAAATTTAGTCAACCCTATGTAATTCAAGTTCCTTTCATTCCTTCCGAGCCCGACGTCAGAATGCGAAGAACTCCGGATGTGATTAGAAATCTCGTTTCCATGAAACTCCAGTTGATCTCTTCCCCCCCCCCCCCCTCTCTCCTCCTCTCCCCCTGTCGACATGGTTGACTCCAAAAGAGCTTCATTTAATCCTAATTTCGTATTTGAAATGCTCCCGGAGAACTTGGAGCAGTTTCCTCTACCCAGTGGCGAAAATAGGAGTTGTGAGTTTCTTATGGGGAAGTGGTATTAATCCAGGGTGGAGTTTCGCGCTTCTCCTCCTAATGCTATGGGGCTAGTGATGAAGTGAGGTGGAAAAGTGCGAAATGGTAAGATCGAGAATGAGAAACTACGTTTTCTGTTATTTATTTCCCTTTTCGGCAGATGTATCTGCTTTCTTCATCATTTTATGGGGCACTTAATCTTCCCTAAAGAAATCATGTCTCCCAACGTTGCTGCTCTCCGTCGCAGTGGGGAAGTGCTCATGCCGTAGGTCAGGTGGCAAAATGAGAATTTTGGCAAGAGTGAAACTATAGAGTTTACAGTACATCAGCAGACTTTGAACCCCGTTTCGAGATTTTCCCCCTTACCTTCACCCCTCCAGGATCACAACACCCATTGTCTAACAGGTAGGCTGGCCAAAAATAATAATTACAAAATTCTTAAAAATCGTCCAAATTTAACCTGTCTCATCCTGAGATGTCTAAAAGTGCATGGCAACTCCGAAAAAGCAACACTGCGTCCCCCGTCCCTAAGGAGTAGGGCCGTTCCAAAACAGAAAAAAGAGGAGAGGTTCACTCGCACTCGGTGAACTGAAAATGTTTTCCTGATTTTTCCGCAGGCTATCGATAGTTGTGAATTTAATTTGATCTCACATTGAACATCAGTGTCTGAAGGTCAGGCAAGTGAGTATTCGTTCCTCCAATCCCTTACCCCACACAGCACAGGGATATCCCAGGGATGTCCCTAACTGGACGACTTGTCCCC